>PITA01002879.1:0-102273 GCA_004023965.1 Spilogale gracilis
CCAGGCGTCCCACGTGTGGTCTTTATTCTTAAGATTACTTCAAGTCTGGGGTGGCTGGGTGGCTCACTCATTGAGTATCTGCCTTTGGCTCAGTCTCAGGATCGAGCCCTGCATCAGGCTCCCTGCTCGGCGGGAAGGCTGCTTCTCCCTCTCTCACTCCCCCTGCTTGTGTTCCCTCTCTAGCTGTGTTTCTCTCTGTCAGATAAATAAATAAAATCTTAAAAAAAAAAAAAAACTTCAAGTCCAACATATTGCTCCAACTCCAGTCATCACCTCTGCATTCCAGGTTGCAGGAAGTAGAAAAGGGGAAAGTAGTTATGTTTCCCCTTTAGGATACACTGGAATTTGCACATATGACCTCCACTTACATCCCCATGGCAAAAACTAAATTTTGTGTCCTCATGTAGTTGAAGGTGGCTGGAAAATGTGAGCATTATTTTGGTAGACATGTCTCAGATAAAATTTAAGGATTCTGGGGCACCTGAGTGCCTCAGTCGGTTAAGTGTCTGACTCTTGATCTCAGCTCAGGTCATAATTTCAGGGTTGTGAAAACTGAGCTCCAAGTTGGACTCTGTGCTGGGCTTGGAGCTTATTTAAGGTTCTCTCTCTCCCTCTCTTTTTGCCTTTCTCCCCTCCCTCTCTCTAAAAAAAAAAAAAGATTCTACTTAGGAAAAAGGGGAGAACCAATTCTGGGGGGGGTGGAGCCAGCAGTCTCTTCCACATGTATCTATCAGAAACCTCTAGAACATGATACTTAGTGGTAAAACATTAGACGTGTGCTCTTTAGAGTCAGGAGTAAGTCAAGAGTACCTGTTATCACAGCTTCTCTCTGTATCTCTTCTTTTGGGGGGAGGGTGTTCGGATTTTTATTTATTTATTTGACAGAGAAAGAGAGAGAAAGAAAGCAGGCAGAGGGGCAGAGGGAGGAAGGGGCCGATCAGGGAGTTCAACGCAGACTTAATTCCAGGATCCTGGGATCATGATCTGAGTGAAGGCAGATGCTTGCTTAACTGACTGAGCCACCCAGGTACCCCCCACAGATTCTCTTAAACATTATATAGAGTCTTAGCCAGGGTGATACTTCAGAAGAAGAAGGAAGAGAAAGAGTAGCAGAAGAAGTAGGAAGAGGGGAGAAGAAGGAAGGAAGAAAGAAGGAAAGAAAATTCTTCTTATTTGCAGACCATGGGATTATTTACATAGAAATTGCAAGAGAATTTGTAGGTAAGTAATTCAAACAAATAGAATTCAGCATTCTGGAAACACTCACAGTGTAAGAGAAAAAATATATATTTATATATACTTACATAAAAATCTTTCACTTATAGCAGATACCTAATCTAATCTAAGGTAATGAAAACATGCAAAAATCTAATATTGCAAGACCTATTTGGTAAAATTACAAAACATTATATAAAAGATGCACTGGATAAAAAATAAGACACTGAAGTATTGAAAGATATAATTCTGTAAATCTAGTAGCTCTCCCTGTGAATTTATAATAGATTTGTGAATCATTATAATTCCAATCAGAATCCCAACAGGACTTTCCATGGAATTTAACAATCCTACCCTAAGTAAATGTGGAAGGAGAGAGAGAGAGAGAGAGAGAACTAACAAAGAAATTTTTGAAAAAGGAAACTAAGGAGTGGAGATTTGCCCTACTAAGTTAATTAAAGACAATAGTTATTTAAATAGTGTGGTATTGAGACATGGGTATAAAAATAGGCCAAACAAGCATAATGAACAAAATAAGTCAAAACTGACCTGTACATATACGGAAACTTGGCATGGGACAGAGATGGCTTTACATGTTAGCAGGGAGTGGTGACCATTAGATACATGGTACCCAAAGAATTGCCACAGCCAGCACATATTCTCGGGGGGAGGGAGTATTTAGAGCTCTTCTTCATGCCAGAATAAAAGTACAGTCCACACAGATAAAAAATTTTAATGTAGGGGCGCCTGGGTGGCTCAAAGGGTTAAGCCTCTGCCTTCAGCTCAGGTCATGATCTCAGGGTCCTGGGATCGAGTCCCACATCGGGCTCTGTACTCAGCAGGGAGCCTGCTTCTCCATCTTTCTCTGCCTGCCTCTCTGCCCATTTGTGATCTCTTTCTTTGTCAAATAAATAAATAAAATCTTTTTTAAAAATTTAATGTATGGGGAATCTTAAAAGTTAAAGAGAAATATAAGATAATGTTTTCATCATGTTTCTTTAGGTTTCCTAAACAAAACGCTAAATGCACAAATGATAATAGAATTTGAATACATGATAATATAAAACTGCATTAGACAGAAGACACCATAAATAGTAAAAATGCAAGCCACAGATCAGGAGAAGTTAATTATAATACAAATTATGGGGTATCGGTATCCAGAATATAAAATAATCCTGACTAATCAATAAGGAAAAACAAGCAATATGGTAGAAAAATTGTCAAAAGTTTCAATACTTTATTATAGAGGGAAACTAGCCAAAAAAAGGTAAGAAAATATATATCTTTAGAAATAAATGTAAATTAAAACCATAACGAGTTACTATTTCATCCCTATCAGCCTGGCAACATTTTAGAAGTCTGAGAGGAGGAAGGAAGGAAGGAAGGAAGGAAGGAAGGAAGGAAGGAAGGAAGGAAGGAAGGAAGGAAGGAAAGGAGGGGGGAGGGAGGGAGGGAGGAAGAAGAAAGAAAGAAAAGAGAGAGAAAGAGGGAAAGAAAGAAAAGAAAGAGAGAGAGAGAGAGAAAGAAAGGAAGAAAGAAAGAAAGAGAGAGAGAAAGAAAGAACCGGAGGAAGAAAACACGAAAGGAAACAAGCAGGCAAGCAAGAACTTTAAAACATGGTTGGTGTGCATTGTTAAAAACCACACTGGAGAATAATGTTGCAATATCAGATGAGGTTGGTATGTACATACCCTATGACCTAGAATTCTCCTTGTGGATATATATCCTAAACAATTCACATACATGTCCCCAGAGAGACATAAAAGAGAATGTTTATTGTAGCATTGTATTTAACAGCAAAAACTGGAAAACAAACTAAATGTTTAAAAACACGATTGTGGATAAATTATGGTGCCAGTCACACAATGAATACTAAATACGTATGTACTAAATATATAACAACCAGGCAGGAAGGATATATGCTAATTTGGGGATCGTGATTACATTTGGGCAGAGAGCAACAGAACTGGGCAGTAGGGACTGTGGTTAAAATGTATTTGTATTGTTAAAACAAAAAAACCCCAAAGCCATTATGGCAAGATGTCAACATCAGTTAAATCTGTTAAAAACAATGAGCCTGGCCATATGTACAGACTGATAAGGAATGATTTCCAAGGCATACTGTTAAGGAAAAAAGTAAGCTGTGGAGGAATTTGACAAGTAGACTATAATTTGTGTAAAAGGAGGATCAGCTTATGTTGAATATTTCTCAACTCCACAAAATAAATGGATGGTGATGACCTCTAAAGGGGACTGGGGTCAGCAGGGGAAAAGAGACCTACTTTATGTACCTTTTTTACTGTTGGGCTGCTTTTACCATATGCACGTGTCATCTCAAAAGTAAAATACGAAAGCAAAACACATCTTTAATTAAAATAATTTCTACCTCAACAATGCATTTAGTGTCAAAATTACTGTTTGAGGAATATCGTGCAAAAAATATAAGTATATCCTTATGTTTCCCATCTTCCCAAATGACTGATTTTTCTAAAGAGTTCTTGATAATAAGTTCCTTATGATCAGTCACACAGAAACATACACCCTGCCCGCTGCACCTGACTTAACTGTGCATCTATTTATATGGTATGACAGATACTTTCCCTAATAAATCCTACCATTTCCCCTGCTAAGGAACCGAATGCTGACTAAATGGTTGATGACACATGGGAGTTATTTCTACATTTTCCACACACAGTAATCGCTGCAGTGCCCCCTTCAGCTGGTAGAAACACTAACAGCTCTGGGGCATTGTCAGAAGGGGTGGGGGGGCATACAATGAATCCACAGATTCTGGACTTCCCTTTGAGAGGCAGCCTGAGGCAATTTGAGAGCAAAAGCAGGATTTGAAGTTCCTGACCTCACACCTTTTATTTCTGTGAGCTAATTTACAATCAAGAGGGCTCCCACGCTGTCAGATCTAGAACTCAGCTACTTCAAACAGTAAACTTCCCTCTCACATTTTGCTTTGAGTTTCTTAAGCATTAGTTTGTTTAAAGGCTGATTACCTGAGTTAAGTAGTGATTTCCAAACCTTTTACCATAGGACCACTTTAAGAAAGGAAACCGATCCTCCTTGCCTTCTGTTTCCCTAAACTAGACTCCCCCCCCCCCCCCCGGGCCCCATGCCCCAGCTGGTTGAAAGTGCAAGATTCTGGTGTATATCACTTTACAGGTGTGGAGGAGGCAAGAGAGAGACTCAGGGTAATAGGGGAAAAGAGGAAAGAGGCTCATGTCACCCCTTTTTCATGTCTTTCGTTTCACAACTTCTTCCTTTCCATGCCTGCTGGTGTGCTCCCTCGCCTTGTTCCAGAGCCAAAAGACAGGTCAACTTCACTGCTTCTTTCCCAAGTTGGCAGAGGTTGTAGCAGCGGGGCGGTAACTCTGCCCGATGTTCTCAAGCTACACTTGGGACAAGTCCAATGGCAAAGTCACTCAGTAAACAGTTCTCTGTATTCTCTTTTCCTTGAGTTGGCTGGAATATCTAGGACCTAGTACCACCCACTCTTTAATTCAAGACAAGCCCACAGACCAGAAACTTCACAAATCACCCTATCTTAAAGCAGTCTTTCGTGAACAAAATGCCATCTACAAAATCACTGATATGCCACATTATTTCAATTCTAAGCCCTAACAATGTCCTTTTCGAGGCTTGGTTTTTCTACTTTTAGGGATATTTCCATTCATTCAATATTTAAGACCCTTACTAAATGTCTATTTTGTGCCTCATTATGTATTGGGGTTGAGTGGGGCAAGGGAAATGAACAGAAATTGCATATAACAGTGGCTTATTTTAAGAAGTTTACTAAGTGCCTGGAGAGAGAAAAGTCAATATGAAACAAAGAATAATTTAAGACAAAATATCTATAAACACCAAAAGCAAGGAATAAATATCAGAGACCTGGAGAGATTAGGAAAAGCTTTAGGAAAGATGCCGGGCTGCAGCTAGGTTTTTAAGGAGGGGGTGAAATGTTGGGGAGGGTTTTCTAGGTGTGACATAATAGTGAAGACTGCAGAGGCTGGTCTCAGCAGAGCCAACTATGGCCATCAGAGAAGTCTAATAAAGCAACTCTGAAACCCAGTAAACAGGTAAATAACCAAAACCAAGGGGCAAAGATAGATAAATAAGTTAGGCAAGAATTAGTTATTTTGCCACACATAGACTCCTAGAGATCAAAGAGACCTCATGAATTATGTGATCCACCTTCTGCCTTCATTTTATGGATGAGAATAAGGGATTAGAGGGGTGAAGTGATTTCGCCATATCAGGTAACAAATTAGTGCCAAAGCGGAAATTCAACTCTAGAGCTTCTGATTCCCAACACATCACACCCTGCTTCAAATCATCAAACTACTATTGCTCAGATGACTCCAGGCCAATTGGGACCAGTGACATACTAGCAGTAACAATGTAAGTTTCAAAAGGGAGGTTGTAGGAGGGATAAATCTTATTTTCTACATAGATATTTGGGATATATCTAAATTTTTCATTTCTTGAACTGTAGTACTTATTGCCTCATGCTTTACCTCCTTTGCTTCAAAGTCTTCCATAACATGGCCCTGCTGGCCTTTCTGACCTTATTTCCCAACACTCTCCATTCTACAGCCTCTACTCCAACCAGATATGATCATCCACACTCCCCAGCTTTTGCCTGGTTCATTCTTCCCCCTGGGGCATTGCTCCTGTCATTTCCCCTGTTCTCTAAGAATTTGTTACCCTTTTCAACATTGACATAAAAACCCAGGACTCAGGACCTTCAGCTACTTCAAGTCTTCTCTATACTCCTACTTGGTTCAATGCAACCCAGTTCAGTTCAATAAAATTTTATGGAGGACCTGCTGTGTGCCAGGAACTCTTACTAGGCACTCTGGATTCCAGACTAAGTAAGGGATGGGTGATGTCCACTAGAAGGAGAATGCAGGCAGACACTGAAAGCAGACATCATCACCATGCAGAATCATAAAAACAGATACAAAAAACAGAGATAGCACAATCGACAGCATTGAAAGAAGAGAGAGTGATGTCTGAGCTAGGTTAATGGGTGAGTCGAAGTCTGTCAAGGGCTAAATTGGGAGAAAGGGAAGGAAAAGACTGATCTATATAGAGAAGACTGTATGTGAAAATTCACAAGTTTGGTAAATTTTGTTTTCTTTTGTTTACTAAACCAGCTTTGGATCTGGTGCCAGGATCTGGTTTGCTTTCAAAATAGTGTGCAAGGGGCGCCTGGGTGGCTCAGTCCATTGTGTGGCTGTCTTCGGCTCAGGTCATGATCCCAGGGTCCTGGGATCAGGCCCTGCATTGGGCTCCCGGCTAGGCAGAGAACCTGCTTCTCCCTCTCCCTCTGCTTGCTGCTCATCTACTTGTGCTCTCTATCTCTCTGTCAAATAAATAAATAAAATCTAAAAAACAAATAAACAAGCAAAATAGTGTATAGACGAGCAAGGGGAGATAAGACAAGAGAGCTCATCAGGGGCTTCTCACCAGGCTAGAGAGACTGGACAGGTCCAGTCAAAGAGCTACTGAAGACATTTTAAGTGTCAAGTGTTAGGCTTCTGGTTTCAGAGGAATGTTGGCCCTACTTTATATTCAAGTAATGAAGGAAAGTTCTGGAAACAGAAGAATGGGTAAAATTTCAACAGATTGAAATGAAGGGGGAGTTATTACACCATTAGTGGAAACAGCAAAGCTGCCATTTAATTGTTACCTATTGTTCTAAGTATGTTAATTTTTTCTCCAGAGATATATTACCTAAATTCTTCAAGGACAGGGATTATTTTTCAAGTTTCCTTTTAATAGTTCCAAGTACCTAATACATCTCTGGATACACAGTGGGTGTTCGGTCAATTATCAATGACCTTTGGGATGTGACAAAAAAGAAAATAGAAGAAGAAAGAGAGAAGAAAACCCCTCATATTTGTTCATGACAGAAGCTTGTGTTTTTATTCCTAAATCTGTTGCTAGGAATGAAAATTCATAAGGTTTTATAAATCCATAATTTGAAATGAAGATGGTGTGTATAATTGGAAGCTTATGGTTGTCTAATAAAGGACAGAAGATTCCAATTAAAGCCAAAATTCCATCGCTAAGCAGCCTTTCTCACTGTGTGGGCATCCCAACTGCTAAGTTTGTTTAATAGATCAAATTAAATGGATGACTGGTTTTGAAGGGCATCTTAGGGACTTGGGACTTAGCTTTCCTTTGGTGCATGTGTCCCTAAGCCCACTACTGACAGAAGTATTCAGTTTTATTATCGGAAAGCCAAACCACTTTTAGATATTGAGGAGAGTAATAACATGATATAAACACTTCATGAAGGACTATATATACATGTTATTTATTTCTTCTTTAAGAAAAGAAAAGGGGCAATAGTTTCCCTAATTCTCTTTGTTTGCTCCAAATTTTATCAGGCTCTGAAAAATACCTATCAAAAAAATTTATTTAGGTATAAAGTAATTTTTTCCATGAAAATAAATGTTGTTTTTATGTGTTCAACAGTGCTCATATTGCATTACATATGTTATTTTTAACTCATAAGTGGTGAGATGCTGTTATGCAGGGATGTTATTCAAAACGTACACCAGTCATTGAGAATGGACCCCTGAGCAATCTGGATGGATGCCAGCTGGTTCTCCAGACCTGCCTATACAAGCTCCATCTCAGTCCTGGAGTAGTAGACTTCTAAGTGACTTTTGTCTATGTATTCCCCTTCTGATAAGAGTCACACATTTTCCTTTGGAGGACTGCCCTACCCCATTCCAAGTGATCTTGAAGGAAATGGCCATTATGGGGCTCTACTTTCCCTTGGCCACAAGGCTGGGACATGTGATCCAGATCTGGCCAGTTAAAATATCACATTCTTTCACCACAGTAATTAATTGAGAAATGGGTACATGACCCTGTTTAGGCAAAGGAGAGTCCTCCCCAGAACTTTTCTCCTGGACTTAATTGGGATGATTTCCCCTACTTTGGAAACTGCTAAACTTGAAGGAATTGAACATAAGGAAACTGGAGGCAACATTGCCTTCAGAGAGGAGAAAGCCTACTGAAGAAGAAAGCCAAGAAGAAATAAATGATCCTGAGACAGAGGAATAGAGAGACTAAAAAGAAAAAAAAAAAAAAAATGGTCCTGACCCCCCTGGAACCAGCCATGCCTACAGCCAGGTACAATCTCCTGGGCTTCCCATTAACTCAAAGACTATGTTCTCTTCATCTCTCTTTCTCTCTCTTTTTTTGCTTAAACTAAATAGAACTGAATTTCCTTCCCTTGCATTCACATAAGTACTGATTAATAATCATGCCCACATAACATAATTCTATATAATTTCCATTACACAATGCTGATGAAATCTTGAACTTAATTGAAAACCCTGCTTTTTATTAAATTGTCCTAAGGCTCCAAACCAATACATTATGCAACTAGAAGTCATCATGGGTCCTTAATCAAGGGAGTAACAAAATAAAGATGGTGCTTTAGAAGAGTTTGCCTGCCAGAGATGTGTGGAAATAATCAAAACAACATATGCTCATATGTGCATTCAGAAATACATATATATATTTCCTTAATTTTCAAAGATGCCAGGTACCATTTCTTTTTATGTTAGCATAACTGAAAAGAACTGTTATTGCCCATATCTTAAGAATGCTTAGGAATTATTATACCGTCTGCTTTTTATTCTTTGGGACACTGAATCATAGATTTACATCATTTACTTTTCCTACAAGCAGATACTAGGAAGTTGCTATGTGCAAATTACTGTTAGAGGCTCTAGGGATAAAAAGATGAATTAAACAATTTCTCTGCCCTTCAGGAATTCATATTCTGTGAGAGAAGCAGAAGTGTAAATAGATAAATAGTGTAAGAGTTGGCAGGACTGGAACCCTTCCTTCTGTTGGAGGTCTTCTCTTCACTGGCATTATTAGCTGAGAGCTGTCTGCAGGGAGTAGAGGTAGGTGCACACAGCTCCATAAAGACAGCTCCTAAGTTTTCCAGGCCAAGCAGCTCACTGAATCACGTGGCCCTGGGTTTTTTGCATTTCAGGCAAAACTCAGCTTGCTTTGGTCTTTTTCTAGGTAAAGAACGTTCTCACATGGTATACCATGGTAGTTGAATGTGGTCTTAACTCTCTTTACAAGGCCAGACATTATATTTAGGAAGTCATTTTGATTGATTTATACTGTAAATTATAAATTAAGTTTTAATTTTAGAAAGTTTAATTATGAACAAAATTCCTGAAAGCACAGTGGGGGACCCACTAAATTTACATTTTCAATCGTTATCAAACCTCTGTTTATTTGGAGCCACTCCCTCTGTGAAGATGCATAGCAGTTAGACCTTTAGAGTGGATTCTGTACGAGAAATTCCTCCAGGCTGTCTCATTTTCCTCAATTCCTCACTGGAATTTCACAATAACTTAACACATAGCTGGAATTCACTACAAATTCCTAGGAGCTAGAAGACAAGAAGACACTGACAGTTTATTTTACCTTTTTTTCTTATTCTAGTTCCTGTATCTTTCTGTGGATGTTGTTTGCTTTAGTGGGTGGTAGGTGTGTTTGAAAAGGAGAAAAAAAAATAAGTTTTCATTCCTTTTCCCTTTCTATTTTAACTGGCTCTTTAATTCTCCATTTGGACTTTCAATGTCGAGACTAAATATAATCTAAAAAGGCCTGGTTTTTACTTCCAAAGTAACTCTTATAAGGGAGAAATATTTATTGTGTTAGATTTCTTATTAGAAAGGATTTAGTGCCTGACTTCTAAATTACATGATTTGGGAACTTAAAAGCTCTTTAGAAATTACCTAGTTCATGTTGGGAAAGCTGGACAGCTACATGCAAAAGAATGAAACTGCACCACTTTCTTATATGAACACAAAAATAAACTAAAAATGGCTTAAAGACTTAAATATAAAACCCGAAACAATGAAACTCCTGAAAGAAAATAGGCAGTAAGCTCTTTGACATCGGTCTTAGCAATATATTTTTGGATATGTCTCCTCAGGCAAGGGTAACAAAGCAAAAATAAACAAATGGAACTACATCAAAGTAAACAGCAAAGGAAACCATCAACAAGACAAAAAGGAAGCCTATAAATGGGAGAAGATACTCGGAAATGATACATCCCATAAGGGATTCATACCGATACAACTCAATACCCCCCAAACCCAAATAATCTGAATAAAACATGGGCAGAGGACCTGAACAGACAGTTGTTAAAATTATTTGTTTAATTCACAGCTCACTAGATGAGCTAGTAAGGACCACAGCCAAAACTAGAACCCAGATCTCAACAAGGTTGTCAACATTATTGGAAAGTACCCTACCCATTTCTTATAATAGCTATTATAAATCTTCACAACTGTTTTCATGAATCTTATACAACTACCTCTCCATCACTCCAGTCCCTACTTCACAGAAAACTAAAAGCTACCAAGCATGACTCCAGTTTCCACTTTTAAACTTTCTCATATCTCATCTCAAAGGAACACTATTCTTTACTCTTCAAGGGAAAATCGTGCCATTTATTAACTGTATCAAATGAGTCTCATCTTTTCTGAGATCCTATTTTGTTAATTATTTCTTCTGACATATATGGGAATCTTTTTTCCATTCATCCTTTTTAGCACATAAATATGCTCAAGGACTTGCATTTCTAATAATGTTATGTCCCATTTCAGAATCGTTCTTTCTTTCCTTTTTTTCATAACCAAGCACATTTTAGACACTGTTCTTAAACTGTTCTACATTCTCACCTCTTACTCCTTAACTCAAATATAAGACTTTTGACGTTATCATTCAACTGACAGTGTTTGGGCAAAGACCATCTATGTCTTTTAAGGACATTTCAATTTCCTCCTTTTGAGAACTCTCTTCTCTTTTGAACGCCTTATTCCCATCTTAACACTGGGTTTGTAAGTTTTTCTCTTTCCCTTCATTCATTCCTTAATCACTGATACTTCCGAACATTCTGTTCTCAGCACTCTTTCTTCCTCATTTTGCACTTTCTTTGGACAAGTCCCACTTATATCCATGCCCGACCCTGACACACAAATTTGTATAATGTAAAAAATATTTCTCTTAAGTTTTCAATGTTAACCAAAAATAACTTTATTAGAATATCTACTTACTTAAATATAGAAATAAGTATAAATTCCTTATGCTTATAGCTCTTAACAAGCTGACAACCAAATCTTTATAAAATAAATTCAAATAAAGCTAAAAATCTAAAAAAAAAAACCTCCTAAGATGAAATAAATATCACTTTATGTGGATAGTTACATTTTTTCTTGAAACTAAACTGTCAACTCAGAATGTGAATATGGGGTTGGCTGCTAATAACATCGGTACTTTCTAATTTTTTTTAAAGATTTTTATTTATTTATTTACTTGAGAGAGAGAGATAGAGACAGAGAAAATGAGAGAGACATAGTGTGAGCAGGGGGAGAAGCAGACGGAGAGGGACAAGCAGGCTCTGCATTGAGCAGAGGGCCTGACATGGGCTCAATCTCAACCCCGAGATCATGACCTGAGCCAAAACCAAGAGTCAGATGTTTGGCTAACTGAGCCACCCAGGCACCCCACTTCTTTTTAATTTAAATAGAACTGTGTACCATGAGATGATTCAGCTCTCCCACCTCTGTTCTCTCGTCACACTACTATGAAACCTTCATTCACATGAGCGAGCATACAATGATACCAATTCATTTTCACCTGACCTGATTGCATCATTTACATAGTAAGCCGGGCTCTGTGATACTTGGCACAGGCAAGATAATAAACATAAATACAAAGGCTGACACTGAAGTAAGTTGGCAATACTATTAATAAAGTAGTCATCCAGGTGACCCAGATTACTGTTAAAATGAAAACATGAATATAAGCATCACTATAAAAATCTACTTAGCAAACAGATAAACCTCTGAAAATATATTTGATGGATCCCAGGATTCTGGCACGCCCAAATTTGTGAACCCCATATCTGTAGCTATAGTCCAAAACCCTCTCCTGAGCCTCTGCCCTGTATATGCAACTGCTTGAAAATTTCTCTACCTACATGACCTATGATCACCTCAGATACAACATGTCCAAACTGAACTTGTTATCATTCCCCACGCACACACCCACCTTAACCTGTATTCCCAATCTTAATGACATCATCATCTACCCAGTTACTTAAACCAAAAATTCATAACTAGTTTCCTTCCTCTACCTTACCTCCTACATTTGATTGTTACAGATACTACTTCCTAAACTTCCTTCATATCAATGGTCATTTTTCTTTTGACCCAGAAATCCTACTCAAAAATAACCCAAGGATATAATCAAAACATTAATAAAGCAACAAGCAAAGAAGAAGGTTGTTCACTTCATTATTATACTTAATTTAAAAAATTACTGAAGAAATAAAAAAGAAAAGTAGCATGACAATTTAAGAGTAAGGGAAAGATTAAGCTAAATATGGTAGGGGTTAACTTTATTCTGAAATAACATAATATTCTAATTCCTGGCAAACTATCTGTCAAGTTTCTTTTTAAATGCCTGTACAAAACACCTTAAAAATGCTAGTTACATTTAAAAAAAGTTTATATCCATGATTGATTTATTGACTTATCAAGAATGCAAGAGAGATCCTCAGAAGCCAAAATAAAGAATAAGAAGAATAGGATGATAAATCCAAAGAGATATAAGAGATCTGAAGCCAAGTACAGTCTTGGGTGTATGTCAATCTTTGGTGGCCTAGAGTTTTAGGGGTTTTTTTTAAAGATTTTTATTTATTTGACAGAGAGAAACACAGCCAGAGAAGGAACACAAGCAGGGGGAGTGACAGAGGGAGAAGCAGGCTTCCCGTCAAGCAGGGAACCCGATGTGGGACTCGATCCCAGGTCTCCAGGATCATGACCTGAGCTGAAGGCAGTTGCTTAACCAACTGAGCCACCCAGGTGCTCCTAGAGTTTTAATTTTAAAAGGCATTGAGCATGGCAAACATGAGACAGTGTAAGCCCAAGGAAAGCAGGATATCATATTGGACTTTGCATATAGCAAGGTATCCCCAAAAGCCATAGCCTCAGTGAGTTAACTAGAAAACAATCTATCCTATACTCTAAGTTTTGGTTCCGGTTGTGATCTCAGAGTTGTGGGATTGAGCCCTGTGTGGGGCTCCATGCTCACCTGGCAGTTGCCTAGGATTCTCTCTTTCTCCTTCTCCATCCCTCCCCTCCCCACCTCCCTCTATCCCTCTCTCTCTCTCTAAGAAATAAATAAATCTTTAAAAAATATAATTAATACAGCTAATAAACTAATTCAACAAGTTACAGCATATAAGATTAACACTTGAAAATCAGTTGTTACTATATACCAGCAGTAAACAATCTAAAAAAGGAAATTAAGGAAACTATTCCATTTATAATAGCATCCAAATAATAAAAATAGCTCAGAATACATGTAACCAAGGAGATAAAAGACTTGTACACTGATAAGTATAAAAACTGCTGAAAAGAAATTAAAGAGCTAAATAAATGGAAAGATACTGTGTTCAAGAACTGGAAAACATTGTTATATGGCAGTACTACTCAGAGTGATCCACAGATTTACTGAAATTCCAAAGGCCCTTTTTTGCAAAAACAGAAAGCCAGTTCTCAAACTCATGTAGAACTACAAGGGGTTCTGAATAGCCAAAACAATCTTGGAAAATAAGAACAAAGATGGAGGTCTCATTCTTTCTGGTTACAAACTTACTACAGTAATCAAAGCAAGGTTGTACTGGCATGAAAATAGACTGATAGAGCAATAAAATGAAACTGAGAATCCAGAAATAAATCTATATATCTGTGACCAACTGATTTTCAACAAGAGTGTCAACACTATTCAATGGAGAAAGAACAGTCTTTCCAATGAATGGTACTAGGACAAATGTATATCTATATGTAAAAGAATGAAGTTAGACGTCTGCCTCACAGCACATAAAAAAATTAACTCAAAATGGATCAAAGACCTAAATGTAAGAACTAAAACTATAATGCTCTTAGGGGTAAATCTTCATGTACTCAGACAATGGATTCTTAGATGTGCTATTAAAAGTATGAGCAAAAACAATTAAAATAAAAAATAAAAGTATGAGCAACAGAAGAAAAAATCTATAAACTTGAATTCATCAAAATTAAAAACTTTTGTACATCAAGGAACATTATTAAGTAGTAAAAAGACAACCTCAGAATGTAAAAATATTTTCAAATTATATGTGATAAGAATTCAGTGTCTTGAATATATAAAGAACTCTTATAACTCAAAAACAAAAAGACAAAAATCCCAATTTAAAAGTGCACCAAGGGGGCGCCTGGGTGGCTCAGTGGGTTAAAGCCTCTGCCCTCGGCTCAGGTCATGATCTCAGGGTCCTGGGACGGAGGCCCACGTTGGGCTCTCTGCTCAGGAGGGCGCCTGCTTCCTCCTCTCTCTCTGCCTGCCTCTCTGCCTACTTGTGATCTCTCTCTCTCTCTCTCTCTCTCTCTCTCTCTCTCTCTCTCAATAAATAAATAAAATCTTTAAAAAAAATAAAAATAAAAGAGCACCAAGGGCTTGAATAGACATTTCTGTTAAAAAGAATATTCAAATGGTAAACAAGCACATGAAAAGTGCTCTATATCATTAGTCACTAGGGAAATGCAAATTAAAACCACAATGAGAAACCACTTCACACCCACTGGAATAACTATAACAATAAAACAAAAACAGAAAATAACAAGTATCGATGAGGAGGAAGAGAAATTGGAATTTTTATATATTGCTAGTGGGAATGTGAAATGGTGCAGCCACTGTGGAAATAGTTCAGCAGTTCCTAAAAAGTTAAAGCCTGAATTACCATATGACTCAGCAATTCCAGTCCTATGGATAAATCTAAAAGAATTGAAAACAGGGACTCAAACAGATACTTGTATGCTGATGCCAATATTCATTACAGCATTATTCATAATAGTCAACAGGTGGAAACAGTCCAAATGTCCATCAACAGATGACTGGATAAACAAAATATGGTATATATATTACTCAGCCTTAAAAATTAATGAAGCACTGATATATGTTACAATACTGTCGAACTTCAAAAATATTATGCTAAATGGAAAAAAAAAGACATAAAATGTCATATAGTGCATGATCCCATTTTTATGAAATATCTAGAATAGGTAAATTCATAGACAGAAAGCAGACTTGTGGTTCCAGAGCTAGAAATGGGGTGTGACTGCTCCATGGGTATAAGGTTTTCTTTTGGGATGACGAAAATGTTTTGGAATTAGATAAAGGTAGTGGTTACACAACGCTGTGACTATACTAAATGCCATTGAATTGTACACTCTAAAATGATTAATTTTATGCTATGAGTTTGAATTTTAAAAAGTATAAATTCATACGTACTCCTAGAAAGCAAAATGTGACAAAATGGTAACAGTTTATGAATCTAAATAAAAGATGTATGGATGTTTTTTGAATTATTCTTTTAAATTTTATGTAGGAGTCTCTTCTCAAATAAAATATTGGGAAAACTTGTACAAACAATAACTTAGCTTCAAAATATAGAAAGTGAAAATCGACAAAAATCCCAAGAAGAAATTGGCAAATTATTTTAATAAACTTTCTTAATAATTGATAGATATATAGATTAAAAATTAGTAAAGATAAAGAATATTTGAACAAGCTTGATTTAATAAACATGTAAAAAACTTTGTATCCAACATCTACAAAAATATAACCTTTTAAATACATATGGAGTATTTACGGAAATTGACTATGTGTTGGGAGATAAAGCAAGCCTCAATAAATGCCAATAAATCAGTATCATACAGAACACCCCCCAAATACAAAGCTAGTATTCATAAAGAAAAAAATATACTTTTAAAAATCTACATTTAAAAATTTCAAAACACATTTCT
Organism: Spilogale gracilis; assembly: GCA_004023965.1. Lineage (NCBI taxonomy): Eukaryota > Metazoa > Chordata > Mammalia > Carnivora > Mephitidae > Spilogale > Spilogale gracilis. The sequence goes on from PITA01002879.1 coordinate 16,131, forward strand.
AAATTATTCATGGAATAAGGAAAAATATGGTGAAAGAAAAAATGGAACTAAATTATAACAAAAATAGTACATGTCAGAACTCTCAGTACTAGAGGAAATATATAGCCATATCTCAAAAAAATGCTTAAAATTAATGACATTAGCTGAAAACATTGAAAAATTAACAAAAGAGCAAGAGAATAAAGATATTCAAAGTGAGAAAATAATATAAATTAATGAAATAGAAAACAAATATACACAAAAGACCATTGGTCGTCTGGGTGGCTCAGTGGTTTAAAGCCTCTGCCTTCAGCTCAGGTCATGGTCTCAAGGTCCTGAGATTGAGGCCCGCATAGAGCTCTCTGCTCAGCAGGGAGCCTGCTTCTCCCTCTCTCTGCCTGCCTCTCTGTCTACTTGTGATCTCTGGGTCAAATAAATGAATAAAATCTTTAAAAAAAAAAAAAAAGACCATCAATAAAGAAAAAGATTGCTTATGAAAATACTAATAAAATTGTCAAATTTCTGGCAAGATTGATCAGAAAAAAGGGAGGCACTGTTTAAAAATTATAAATATAAAGGAATATACATATAAATTAAAACTATAAGAATATTAAAAATATATTTATGCCAATAAGTTTCAGCAAAAAGGACAAGTTCTTAGAAACCGGACTCAAGGAAAAAATGAAATGAAAATAGAAAACCCCAAATGATTTTACAACCAATACAGAAATTAAAAATCTTGAGTATCCTAAATCTTTTCACAGAGAGTGTACACACACACACACACACACACACACACACACACACACATACACAATGCATTACACATCAGGAAGTTCTTTTTTTTGTTTTTTTTTTAAGATTTTATTTATTTATTTGACAGAGAGAAACACAGTGAGAGACGGAACACAGCAGGGGGAGTGAGAGGGGGAGAAGCAGGCTTCCTGCCAAGCAGGGAGGCCAATGCAGAGTTCAGTCCCAGGACCCTGGGATCACGACCTGAGCTGAAGGCAGATGCTTAATGACTGACATAATTTTTGATGCCAAATTCAAGAAAAGGTATTGCAAGAAAGAAAATTTCAGATCAATCTCACTCATGTAGATGCAACTATCATAAATAAAATTTTAGTAATCCAGGGGCTCCTGGCTGGTTCAGTTGGTAGACCACGTAATTCTTGATCTCAGGGTTGTGGGTTTGGGCCCCTGCTGGGTATAGAGATTGCTTAAAAATAAAATCTTTAAATAAATTTTTAAAAAGGACACTTGCGTGGCTCAGTCCTGCTTTAGGTTGGAGTCACCATCCCAGGGTTCTATCAAGCTGCCGATCAAGCTCCCTGCTCAGCAGGGTGCCTGCTTCTCCCTCTGCCTGCCCCCCCCCTTGTGCTTGCTCGCTCCCTCTCTCTCTCTCTCTCTGGAAAATAAAGAAATAAAATCTTTTAAAAAATAAATTTAAAATAAATTTTAAAAATAAAGTGTTAGCAACGTAAACCTAGAATCATTTTTTTTAAGATTTTATTTTGAGAGAGAGAACAAGGCCGGGGGTAGGGGAGGGCACGTTGAGGGAGAGGGGAAAGCAGACTCCCCACTGAGCAGGGAGCTCTTGTTCTGGGATTGATTCCAGGACCCTGGGATCGTGACCCCAACTGAGGCAGACGACTGAGCCACCCAGGTGCCCCTAGAATCATTTTTAAAAAGCAATTCATCACAAATAAGTCAGCTCTCCAGTCAAAACAGCCTTGACTTATAGTTCTTTGCTGATTTCCAGGGTGTAAATACTATAGTCTTGGCTAATTTAAAGCTGCCAGTATGACTTCACTGAATTCAGAACTGGGGAGAGATGCTAACAGTTTTTACAAATCACTATGAGTGGGCTCTTATATACCATTTGCATGACTCACATACCATAACACTGAATACCAATGGATAGAGATAATCAGGCTGGGATAACTGGCTATGCAAATTTGTAAAATTACATTGAATCTCTATCTCATACCAAACAAAATCAATTCCAGATGGGTTATGGACTTAAATATTAAATGCAAACTTCAACATATTTAGAATATAGGAAAACATCTTTCTGAACTTGTAGTCAGAAATTATGTCTGTAAGACATACAATCACTGTTAATAATGGGAAAGATTTGTTTTATTATTAAAATTATTAAATTTTGTTCATCAAAATTGACAAGCAAGAGAGTAGAAAAACTCACCAGTGGGTGAAGTGTGAAAATTCTCATTTGGAGAAGATTTTTTTTTTCCCCATACAAGAACGGTTGGATACCATCATCTTCTGCCTCCCTAGTGACTTCCTATGTTTTGCAGCTTAAGTCTCTCTGCTGGCTTTTTTCCAAAACACCCCCTTCTCTCTCTTCTTCACAGCCAAGCCTATTGAAAGATTAATACACATTTACCTTTTCTACTTTAGTCACTTCTCAACTCACTTCTTAACTTGGCATTTCCTTCTCACTTCCAATACACTGATTTTGTGGTTGACACGACCTTCTCTAAGGTGACCTGATAATGTGAAATTCCATGAACACTTTTCAGTATTCGACTAACTGGTTCCTTCTCAGAAGCATTCAATAATGTTGACTACTCCCTTCTTAAAATCAGCTCCTCCCTTGGCTTCTACAATAGTACTCATCCTTATTTCCCACTCCTTCCTCTAAATATCCTCTGCAGGTCTTCCACTATTTTTGCTTCTTCCTACCTCCTACCAAATTTAACTAGCTTTTAATAATATATAAGAAAAAAATGTATAATCATTAAAACAATTCTAGAGCATTTAGGAAAATATGAAGGAAAGAATTAAAATCGCCAGTAAGCCTAATCTCCAAAGATGATGATAATTATTATTAACATTTTAATCAGTATATACTACCAGGCTTTTTCTAGGAATGTATATTTATTTTCACAAAATGGTAACTAGCATACATAATGGTCCTTTTATCCCTTAATATAATGTATATCCTTTCATATCAGTATAGATTAATATTGCTACTTTAACTATCAACAGCCAACATTCATTGATATATATTTAACCTTCACACTACAACCTTATAAGATAGCTTCTATCTTATTTTATTTTACAGTTCAGAGAACTAAGGCTTTGACAATTTAAGTAAATAGTCCATAGTCTAATAGTGGCATAGCCCTGTAACAGCTACCCAAGATTTGAACTCGGGCAGTTTAACTCCAGAGCTGGAGCTCTTTTCACTATCTATAAAGCCCAATCAGGCAGAGTAATTTCATTTGTGAATAATACCTAACTAAAAGAAAATTAAACAATTAAAAAGTCTTGAATTAGATACTTTTAAAGCTATCTCAACAATGCAAAGCTTTGGATAAGCATATCTATGATTCTCACAGCTTTCCCTCAGAGTCAAAAAATAGCTACAGGGCTCCAAGTACCACAGTCTTACATTCACACATGAAATATACAAAGATAAGAACAAATGGGCAGGATTTTCTCCTCCTGTATGTATTTTCATCAGAATGAAAAATCTTCCCAAAACCTCCCAGAACAAGCTCAGTGTCTCATTGACCAGAAATAGCTCATTTGTTGACCAATAACCAAACACATAGGAATAGGACCACCACTGTCTTCACAATTCACTCCTCAGACTATACCCACCTTCCCTAAGGATATTACCTCAATATCTGCAATTAAATGGCAATCCTGTTAACAAGGGAGAAGAGGAAAGTGATGACCATTAGAGTGGCAACTAATATGATGTCAATAGCCATTTAAAATTTTATGTATGTACCATGATTTAATTAAGAAATCCCATGTTGAAGGATATTTATATTGTTGCTAATTTTACATTATTATAAGGAAAGCTGCAATGGATGGATGCTTTTCAATTTTTCCTTAAGATAAATTCCAAGTAATAGAATTTTTGTATCAAAGCAAATATTCTAAGGTTGAATATATGCATATGTGTATGTATGTGTGTGTGTGTGTGTGTGTGTATATATATATTCTAAGGTTGAATATTCTAAGGTTGGATATATATATATATATATATATATATATATATATATACCCACACACATTAACAAATTACTCTCCAAAATATTTAAGCAATTAATACTCTACCAGGACAGTATGAGAGCACCCATTTGTTCACACTCTTAAAAACATTAATTAGCTTTAAATATTTGAAAATGTAAATTGAAATTGTGTAACTTTTTCTCTTAAAACTTAGTTTTTAAGTTACAAAAGCAAAAGCTGCTTTTTGACAAAAATTTAACATCAAAATATGTAAAGAGTAAACATTCTCCCCACCACACCCCCATACCACTGTCTCTTTCCCCGTGGTAATCAGTGTTAACAATTTTTTAACTCCACAATTATAGGGACTTTGTCTACCTTGTTCTTTGCTGGATCTCTAGTTAATGGCCCAGTCCCCAGTGTATACATTTAATAATTGTTTATTTTGGGGGCACCTAGGTGGCTCAGTCAGTTAAGTGTCTGCCTTTGGCCCAGGTCATAATCCCAAAGTCCTGGAATTGAGGCCACATCGGCCTTCCTGCTTAGCAGGGAGCCTGCTTCTCCCTCACCCTCTGTCACTCCTCCAGCTTGTGCTCTCTCAAGTGCTCTCTTTCAAATAAAGAAATTCTTTAAAAAATAATAAAAATAAAAAATAAAAGTTTATTTTTAAAAATGTCATACTTACCATTTTTTCTGAAACTTAACCTTTTCACGCAACAGTATATTGTAAATGTCTTTTTATTCTTTGTACATATAGATCTGCTTCATTTAAAAAAAAATATATGAATAGTATTCCAAAGTATGGATGTAACAACTTACGAAATACCTAGTTAAATGGTCTCGACTTTTCACTATTATAAGCACCACTGAAATGACTATCCTTGGAAATATATTTTTGTTTTTTAGTGCAAATATTTCTGAGGGATAAGGTCCTATAACAGATTCAAGGTCAAAAACACATGCCAAGTTGCTTTCCAAAAGAATGCACCAATTTACAATATGTGAATGTTTTCTTATTCTCAAGCCAGCATTTGGTACCTTAAGTATTTTTACCTTTTTCTACACTGAGATGGTAAAATTATATCTTATTAATTGAATTTTAGGCATAACCTCTTACCCAGTGGTTTAACAATTTCTTACATTCATTGGCCATTTTTACTTATCTGTAAATTGCCCCTTTAAAATCCTTACCTATTTTTCTTTTTTTTTTTTTTTAATATTTATTTGAGAGAGAGTGAGAGCATGAGTGGGAGGGGCAAAGAGAATCTCAAGCAGACTCCTCACTGAACACAGAGCTGGATGTGCAGCTCAATCTCAGGACCCTGAGATCATGACCTGAGCCAAAACTAAAAATCAGATGTTTAACCAATTGCACCACCCAGGTGCCCCCCATTTTCCTAATTTTAAAATCTTTTTCATATTTATCTGAATTATTGATATATTATAGTTCCCTTTTCCTGCTATTTATTTTGAAATATTTTCTCCCCAGTTTGTTGTTTATTCTTCAATATTGTTGGTGGTATCTTTATCACATATCAATTTCTAATTCAAATATTTTTTGATAGAGTATCATTGTGACTTAACTGTTATAGCTCCATAACATAATACTTTTTTCAAAGATTTTATTTATTTATTTGACAGAAAGAGAGATCACAAACAGATAAGAGAGGCAGACAGAGAAAGAGGGGAAAGCAGGCTGCCCGCTGAGCAGCGAGCCCGATGTGGGGCTCAATCCCAGGACCCTGAAATCACAACCTGAGCCAAAGGCAGAGGCTTAATCCTCTGAGCTACCCGGGAGCCCCCATAACATAATATTTTGCTATCTGATATGGCAAGCCCCTCCTCGACACCTATATTAAAATGTCTTCACTTTTTGCATTGATTTTTTGCAATTCACCAAATTTTCCTAAAAATTGTTCCTCCTCTTTTTCAAAATTTTGTGAATGAACTACCATGTCAAATTCTTTCCTCTCTCCTCTCCAATCTTTCCTTTCTTCACTGTCCCCACAGTCATGGCTTTAGTTCAGGCCTATTACTTCTTTTTTTTTTTTTTTTAAGATTTTATTTATTTGACAGAGAGAAACACAGCCAGAGAGGGAACACAAGCAGGGGGAGTGACAGAAGGAGAAGCAGGCTTCCAGCCGAGCAGGGAGCCCAATGTGGGGCTCGATCCCAGGTCTCCGAGATCATGACCTGAGCCGAAGGCAGTCGCTTAACCAACTGAGCCACCAAGGCGCCCCTAGTTCAGGCCTACTACTTCTGAACTGAATTTCTGCAGTAACCTCCCAGCAATCTCCCAAACTCCTGTCTCACCTTCATCCAGTCCATTCTCTACAATGTGATCAGAAATACTTTCCTTTAGTGGGCGCCTAGCTGGTTCAGTTGCTAGAGCATGTGACCCCTAATCTCGGGGCTGTAATTCAAGGTCCACAATGGGTATAGACATGACTTAAAAATAAAATCTTTATTTAAAAAAATACTTTTCTTTAAAAAAAAAAAAAGACCTAGTTGTGTGATTACATATTTGAAATTCTTCACAGTAGAGTACAGACCTTTTAATTTATCACAGCAATGTCTGCTTATTACTTTGGTCTCCTCTCTGCCCAATTTCTCTATATTTCTTGCTGATTCTCTTCCCAGTCTCTATGAATCTTCCTTTTGTCTAGAATTTTTTCATTTGCTCTTTCATCTAGTCATTTCTTACTTCCCTAAAAACTCCCCTCAAGCTTCAACTTCCCAAAAATATCTATTTTTTTTAAGATTTTAATTTATTTGGCAGAGAGAAACACAGCGAAGAGAAGGAACACAAGCAGGGGGAGTGAGAGAGGGAGAAGCAGGCTTCCTGCCAAGCAGGGAGCCCGATGTGGGGCTCAAACCTGGGACTCTGGGATCATGACCTGAGCTGAAGGTAGACGCTCAATGACTGAGTGACCCAGGCACCCCTCAAAAACATCTATTTGTGATGCCACAGCATCTAGTGCATATATCTGTCATAGCACCTATCAAACCACTCTGTATATGAATGTTCACAAGTTTTATTCATAATAACCCCAAACAACCTAAATGTCCAACAATAATAAAATTAGTTAATAAGGTATGTTTTATTGATACATAAGAATGTTAAATATCAATAAATTACAAACAACTGATACATGAAACAATATGAATAAAGCTTACAGGTAAAATATTGAGTAGAGAAAGACAGACACAAAAGAGTACATAGTGCACCATCCCACCAGTTGTACTGGAAAACCAAATAAATTAAAGGCATTGGGTCAAGTATATGGAAGAACCATACCTCTGAAGTAGGGGATAATTAGCTATAAATTAAGCACTACTTCAATTTGCCCAACAAATCTTAAAGTTAAGACTAGAAAGGATCAAATTATTTTAGTTACTTAACTGTGCCAAGGACAAAATTTAAGAATATTTCTAGGAATATAAAAACATCCAGCATCTAGTTACAGTTAAATTGACAATGTCCAGACTCCAATCAAAACTTGTCAGACATGAAGTACAGCAGGGGAAAGAAGCAGTTGATAACAATGTGAAAATTCAATCAATCAAAACCAGCCCAGAACTGAGAGAGATGAAGGAATTAGTAGACAAAGGCATTAAAACTGTATGCCACATGTTCAATATTCAGTAAAGACATGGATGATATGAAAAAGACCCACTAAACTTTTAGAGATGAAAACTATAATACATGAAATGAAAAATATACTAAGTGATATTAACAGCAGATTTGAAATTATAGAAGAAAAAATTAGTGAGCCTGAAGTTATAGCAATGGAAACTACCCAAAACTAAACATAAAAAGATAATTTTAGCAAGGGAAACAAAAGTAAAAATGAACTATTGAGATTTCATCAAAATAAAGAGCTTTTGCCCTACAAAGGAAAAAAAAATCAACAAAACTAAAAGGCAACCTACAGAATGACAGATGTTTGCAAATGACATATCTGACAAAAGGTTAGTACCCAAAATCTATAAAGAACTAATACAACTCAACACCCAGAAAACAAATAATCTAGTCAAAAAATGGGCAGAAGACATGTGTACGCCTGTACATGTATATACAGAAGACAAACAGATGGAGGGACGCCTGGGTGGCTCAGTTGGTTAAGCGACTGCCTTCGGCTCAGGTCATGATCCCAAAGACCCGGGATTGAGTCCCACATCAGGCTCTCTGCTCGGCAGGAAGCCTGCTTCTCCCTCTCTCGCTCCCCTTGCTTGTGCTCCCCCTCTGGCTATGTTTCTGTCAAATAAATAAAATCTTTAAAAAAAAAAAAAGAAGAAGAAGACATACAGATGGAAAACAGATGAAAAGATGCTCAATATCACAGCATCAGGGAAATAAAAATTAAAACTACAATGAGATATTACTTTACACCAGTCAGAATGGCTAAAATTAACAACACAGGAAACAACAGGTGTTGGCAAGGATGCAGAGAAAGGAGAACCCTCTTACACTGTTGGTGGGAATGCAAACTGGAGCAGCCACTCTGGAAAACAGTATAAAGTTTTCTCAAAAAGTTAAAAATAGAACTACTCTACCATCCAGCAATTGCACTAGTAGGTATTTACTCAAAGGCAACAAAAACACTGATTCAAAGGGATGCATGTACCCCGATATTTACAGCAGCACTATCAACAATAGCCAAATTATGAAAGAGCCCAATATTCACCAACTGATGAATGGGATAAACAAGATGTGGTTTATATATACAATGGAGTATTACTCAGACATAAAAAAGAATGAAATCTTGCCATTTGCAATGACAGGGATGGAGCTAGAGAGTATTACACTAAGCAAAATAAGTGAGTCAGAGAAAGACAAATACCATACGATTTCACTCATATGTGGAATTTAAGGAACAAAACAAATGAACATGGTGGGGGAGAGGCAGAGACAGACTCTTAACTACAGAGAACAAACTGATGGTTGCTGGAGGACAGGTGGGGTTTGGGGATAGACGTGTTAAAAAGGTGATGAATATTAAGGAGGACACTTGTGATGAGCACTGGGTGTTATATGTAAGTGATGAATAACTGAATTCTACACCTGAAACTAAGATTGCACTATATCTTAACTAGATGGAATTTAAATAAAAGCTTAGAGGAAAAAAAGATAAATTTTAAAATTAGTAGAACATAAGGAACTTATAGGATAATGCCAAGAGCCTAATACATGTGTAATTAGAATCCTTTAAAAAAAAAAAGAGAAGGTGACAGAAGAATATTTGAAGAAATAAAAGTCTAAAATATTTCAAAACCGATGAAAATCATGAACACAAATATTAAAGAAGCTTAGCCAATCCCAATATAAGAAACATGATGGGTGCCTTGCTGGCTCAGTCAGAGAGCATACGACTCTTAATCTCGGGGTGATGGGTTCTAGTTCCATGTTGGGTGTGGAGCCTGCTTTAAAAAATAGTAAAATATTTTTAAAAGAAATTGTAGAGACTCTTAAAGCCTTAAAAACAAAATAAAAATGAAAGAAATTATATCAAGACACATCATAATTAAATTGCTCAAAACTAGTGAAAAGGAAAAAGTACAAAAAGTAGAAGGAAGAGAAAAAAGACACATTATGTGGAAAGGAACACAGGAAAGGATAAGAGCAGGTTTCTTTTCAGACATAACTCAACAGAGAAAACAGTGATACAACATTGTTAAAATAATAAAAGGAAAAACTGGACATCTAATTCTATACCTAACAAAAATATCTTTCAAAAACAAAGGCTAAATACAGACTTTTCAAACATCCAAAAGCATGGGATATGTTCCAATTCCTCATGAGTACATCTATGCTATAAAAGAAATATTAAACATCCTTAAGGCAAAAGAAAAATGATACCAGATGGAAATACAGATCTACACAAGCAATACAGAACAATGGAAACCATAACTCCTTGAGTAAATACACAAAAATTTAATCTATAAATCTCTTTAAAAGATAATTTAGGGTTCCTGGGTGGCTCAGTGGGTTAAAGCCTCTGCCTTCAGCTCGGGTCATGATCTCAGGGTCCTGGGATTGAGGCCCACATGGGGCTCTCTGCTCAGCGGGGAGCCTGCTTCCTCCTCTCACTCTCTGCCTGCCTCTCTGCCTACTTGTGATCTCTCACTCTGTCAAATAAATGAATAAAATCTTAAAAAAAATAATTTAAATAAAAATAATAAAGTATTGTGGGGTTTATAATGTATGTAAAAGCATGACAAGAGCAGTTCTATTATATAATGCCTTTATACTATATATCAGGTAGTATAATAACATTTGAGGGTAGAAGAAAGAAGTAGAAGGTATACTATAAACCTGCAGCATTAAAAAAAAAAAGGAGTTCTAACTTAAAATAAATGTAAATAATCTAAACACACGCTATCAAAAGACAGAAATTGTCAGATTGGATAAAAAGCAAGATAATTATATCATTTCTATAAGAAATATACACATACATACATTTTTTAATTTGAGTAGACACACAATGTTACAATAGTTTCAGGTGTACAACTTAGTGATTTGACAAGTTTATACATTATGCTATGTTCACCACAAATATAGCTACCATGTTTTCCATGACATCCCTATTACAGTATCATTGACTGAATTCCTTGTTCTGCTTTTTATTCCCATGACTTACTAATTCCATAACTGGAGGACTGTATCTACTGTATCTCTCTCTCCCTTTCACCCATTTTGCCCAACTCCCCATCCTCCCCTCCTCTGGCAACCATCATTTTGTTTCCTGTACTTACTATTCTGATTCTGCTTTTTGTTTATTCTTTTTTTTTCTATTTCATTTATGAGTGGAATCATATGGTATTTGTCTTTTTCAGTCTGATTTATTTCTCCTAGCGTAATACCATCTAGGTACATGCTGTTTCAAATGGCACCATCTCAACCTTTTCTGTGGCTATGTAATATCCACTATGTATATATACTGCATTTTCCTTATTCATTCGTCTACTTAGGTTGTTTCCATTTCTTGGCTACTGTAAAAAATGCTGCAGTAAGTATTGGGGTGCTTACATTTTTTTGTGGGATACAAGAGTAATATACAAAAGTCAATTGTATTTCTATATGCTATTAAATGAACAATTGGAAATAAAAATATTAAAATAATATTTACAATAGCATTAAAAATATGAAACATTTAGGAATAAATCTGACAAAAGATACAAGAGATTGGTACACTGGCAACTCTAAAACATTGCTGTGACTAACTTAAGAAATTACAAATAAATAAAGATTTATACTTTGTGCTTCAGAAGGTTCAATATTATGAATATGGCAATTCTCTCCAATCTGAGCTATAGAGTCAATGAAACTTTAGTAGGCTATTTTAGTTTGTTTCTTTGTTTCTCTCTTTCTCCCTATTTCTTTCTTTCTCTCTCTTCCTGTCTTTTTTAGAATTTGGAAGCCTAATTATAAAATTTATATGGCAATGGAAAGAGCCTACAATAACCAAAACAATTTGAAAAAGAACAAATTTAGACAGCTAATGCTACCTGATTTCAAAACATTATCTGGAGTCAATACAATGTGGTTTTGGAGTAAAGATGGTAAAGAAATATTACAACAGAAAGTGTCCAGAAATAGGGTCATATATACACATATGGATCACAGATTTTTTACAAAGGACAAAGGCAATTCAGCAGAGAAAAGATACTGTTTTCAACTAATGATCCTGGGACATGAGAGAAGAAAGCTTATAGAGAGCTTCTCGGGGCATGTCATATTTGACAGATTGGACTACATAAAAATTTAGAGCATGGGTGTGGAAAAGATAAGCTTAACTAAAAGATAAAACAACAGATCTTCTGAAGAAAAGATATAATTATTCTAAATAATTCCAGAATCTATTAGTAAATTTGCAGGAACTCTTGCAATGAAAGACAAAAAACAGGCAATTCACAGAAAAATAAATATGATCAAAAAACCTGTAAGTTGTTCAACGGAAGCTTCTTAGTTTGAGTAGTTCCACTTTTTAATGTTTGGTTTTGTTGTTTTGTGCACTGGTTGTCATATCCATAAATCATTGCTAAGACTCATGTAAAGGAGTTTCTTTCCTTTATTTTGTTCTAGGAGTTTTTTGATTTCTGGTCTTATAGTTAAGTCTTTAATCCATTTTTTAACTTAATTTTTGTCAATGGTCTAAGATAGAAATCCAGTTTCATTCTTTTGCATGTGAATATCCAGTCTCCCCAGCAGTATTTATTAAAGAGACTCTTTTTGCCATTGAGTATTCTTTACTCTCTTGTCAAGTATTAGTTGGCCATATATAAATGGATCTATTTCTGGACTCTTGATTCTGTTCCAGTGGTCTATTGTCTGTTATCATACCAGTATCATACTGGCTTTTGTTTTGTTTTTGTTTTTTTGTTTTTTGTTTTTTAGAGAGAGTGTGGGCAAATGGGGTTGGGGGCAGGACAGAGCGAGAGAGAATGTTAATCAGGCTCCACACCTAGTGTGAAGCCCATATGGGGCTCGATCTCACAACCCAGAGATCATGACTGAGCCAAAATCAAGAGTCAGACACCTAACCAACTAAGGCACCCAGGCGCCCTCAGTACCATAAACTGTTTTGATTACTATAGCTTTGCAGTATAGTTTGAAATCGAGAAGTGTGATGCCTCAAGATTTGCTCTTCTTTCTCAAGATTGCTTTGGCTACTCAAGGTCTTTTGTGGTTCCGTATGAATTTTTGAATATTACTGAGCCATAAGAAAGAAGAATATCCTTCCATTTAAAGCAACATGGATGAAATTTGAGAGCATGATGCTAGGTGAAATAAGTCCCACAGTAAATGACAAATACTTCATGATCTCAGTTACATGTGGAATCTTAAAAACAATCAAGCTCAGGGCGCCTGGGTGGCTCAGTGGGTTAAAGCCTCTGCCTTCAGTTCAGGTCATGATCTCAGGGTCCTGGGTCCGAGGCCCACATTGGGCTCTCTGCTCAGCAGGGAGCCAGCTTCCTCTCTCTGCCTGCCTCTCTGCCTACCTGTGATCTCTCTGTCAAGTAAACAAATAAAATCTTTTAAAAAAATAAAAAGAGGGGCGCTTGGGTGGCTCAGTTGGTTAAGTGACTACCTTTGGCTCAGGTCATGATCTCGGAGACCCAGGATCGAGCCCCACATTGGGCTCCCTGCTGGGCAGGAAGCCTGCTTCTCCCTCTCTCACTCCCCCTGCTTGTGTTCCCTCTCTCACTGTGTTTCTCTATGTCAAATAAATAAATAAAATCTTTTTTTAAATAAATAAATAAATAAAAGAAAAAAGAAAAAAAGGCTCTTTTAAAAAATCAAACCCACAGAAACAGAGAACGGATTAGTGGTTTCAAGTGATGGGGAGGGAGAGGTAGTAGTGGGGCAGAGAATGGGTGAAGATTAAGAATACAAACTTCCAGTTATAAGATGAATAAATTCTGGGGATATAAAATACAGCATGATGACTATAGTTAACAACACTGGACTGCATCCTTGAATGTTTCTAAGAGAGTAGATATTTAAAGGTTTCACTACAAAACAAACTGTGACTTTACAGGGTGATCGATGTGTTAACTAATATTACTGTTAATCACTTTGTAATACATACATATATGAAATCACTATATTGTAAACCTTAAACTTCCACAATGTTATATTGTCAATTATATTTCAATAAAGCTGGAAACAATAAATAGAAAAGAAGTTATTTAGGGGCGCCTGGGTGGCTCAGTGGGTTAAGCCTCTGCCTTTGGCTCAGATCATGATCTCAGGGTCCTGGGATCAAGCCCCGCATTGAGCTCTCTGCTGAGCAGGGAGCCTGCTTCCTCCTCTCTCTCTCTCTCTCTCTGCCTACCTCTCTGCCTACTTGTGATCGATCTCTCTCTCTCTCTCTCTGTCAAATAAACAAGTAAAATCTTTTTTAAAAAAGTTGTTTAACATCATTAATGATTTAAGAAACACAAATTATTGAATCTATAAAAGGTTGACAATGGTCCCACAAATCCAGACCATTTCTCCAGTGTGCTCTTGGAAGTAGGGTGTTCCTTCTCTAGGCACAAAAAGGATATCAAAACATGATAAACTTATTCTGCGTACATCTATCTATAGGACCTTGAGAAGAGCATATCAGAGTTGAGCACTGGGTTTTCATACTCAACTCTGGGCAACAAGAGAAGTAAACAAGATACTCCCAACTCTAATAAATCTTCTCAGATTGGCTTAAAGACATATTTTCTCTTAACTCAAAGGAAAATAACTCATCTTTCTGGAGTGGCCACTCAGTGACAAATGCCATCCCACAGACCTTGCATTAACTATTTCATTTCATCTCTACCACAACACTGTAAAGTTTATGTAGATGAGAAAAATTAAGCTCAGAGAACTTAAGTAACAATATACTTCAGCATTCATGTTCTTTCTACAACAGTGCAAAGAATCAGTAAGTTTTTCTCTCCTCATACGCAAATCAGAATACGACCAATGTTCTGAAGTACACCCAACTGGTTAAAATTATAATAGTTAGTAGAAGTTCCACATGAAATGCTGAAAACAATTTTAATGTTGCATATTTGTGTGATAGGCCCTGATATTTATGTGTTATGTGTGTTGCAATTTCAAAGTAAAAACAAAAACAAAACGCTTGTCTTGGAGACAGACCTGATCTCAAATCTCAGTTCTGTTGCTTACCCACAGTGTAATCTCACAAAGAACCTGGTTTGCTGTGTTAAACCTTGACTTCAAGGTGTTCTAGTTGTATGCTATCTATAATGCCATCATTTGACCTGTTTTGGAGTTAGGGGTTTTGTGACCGTCTTCTTAAATGATAGATTGTGAGCTAGTGGAGGACAATTACTTTGTGTCAGTGACAATACCCAAAAAGTTACTTGCACAAAGAGTTTTACCATACATATTTATTAGATGAATATTTTTATAAACAAAGACAGGAAAGCTTGATAATATGAAGAGTTGGCAAAAAATATATATATGGGAAGGCAAATTTGTCAGTGATTAATAAAAAGTACTATAAAGAATAAGACTCAAATGCCCCCCCACACCCTCCTCCATACTTCCTCCATGCAGACCTTGTTGCCTTGATTTTCTTCGAGTCTTCTGAATTGAGAGGAAACTACATAAGAACAGGGACCATGTTTTATTCATTCATCTTTGAATTCTCAGAAATAGCAATATATAATGCTCAATAGAAGATGGTTGAAAGGAACAGAAGGGTAATTTTGAGACGGAAGAGATCATTGCAGGAGTATATTCATCTCAAGAGGTAAAGTTACAGTTTTAACTTATTTTCAGTTGCCATTCCTCTGTAAGTAGGGAAATTCTATACCAAAGACTGAAAAAAACATCACATCATAAAACATGGTTTAGTCCATCTGAGTCCTGTTTCAATTTTAGCACAAAATATGTTGAACTTCAGCACTCCTGAGTCACACCGTTCTAATGCAAATACCTCAAACTTTCAATTATTTGAAGGTGAATTATCAAATTTGTAGATGAGCAAGGCTTTTTGCTTCTTCTACTTCCTCCAGCTACATAGCCCTTTGGATGCCTTCTTTCCATGTGCATGAATTGCAGTAGGATTAACTCATTATGAATAAAGGAAACATCTGTGATGCTTAAATGGTGGTAAGGAATGCATAGAAATCCAATACCACCTGTATGCAGCTCTATTACTGGTCATAAATTGTATTGAAAAAAGCTGTCACAGTATTCAATATTCAAAGGATATTTCCTGAAGTAGTTCATCAGAGAATATTTTTTTCCTTATATCAACTAAAGAACTAACTAAATGAGGCATTTTATTTACAATAATAAAAAATGTTATATTGATTCAAATCATTGGCAGTGTCTACAGACACACAATGGAAAGTGGATGTCAACATCAGTGAAAAGATTTGGTCAGGCTTATCCCAGCTTGTCTACGCTTTTCATTTAGCAGCAGGGAATCTATCAATCCCTATCACTTAGTGGTCAATTAATTTCAGGTTTTGGTTCTATTCAAAAACTTTGTTTTGATCCAGTAATCAACTCATAAAAGTAAGAAAAAGCAATCCTGTTTATAAATTATGAGCATTTCTAAAACCTGGCAAAAGTATTCTTTATTTTCCTACTTGTATTTTTCTATCACTATTAACACATAGGTATGAATATAAGCTTACATGTTCACAAACACACACAACTCCCAGCTGAATGCCAACACCTTTGGAAAGGAAAAAAAAGACTTGTATACGGGAACCATAGTGTAAAGCTTTAATGTGCATATGTCATCTGGCAAGTATACATATTTACAGAAAAAAAAAATGAAAGGAGCAAGGAGAAGACAAAAAGTTAAAGTGACTGAACGGTAGGCTTCAGAGCTACCACGTATGGTTACAATGGATTGTCAACTTCACAATCTCAAGGATAGCAGTCACTCTGACTACAAAGATGGATGGCGCCCCCTGGAGTTGTGCAACATAATCCTCTTGATGGAACTTTCTTTTGGGGGGAATTTAAACATTTTGGTTTATAATAAGGACTAGACTGTAACTACAGCTTCAGATCACACTTTTTAATCTCATATGCTCGTAAGTAACTTATTTACTCACAAAGGGATAGAGGAAGGAGAAAGCAAGTAGAAAGAACAGAAAAAGTATCGAGGTAACAAGGAGGAAATAACACTAGCCAAAAATGTTTTGAACATTCGTTACGTGCTAGGTATGGGTCACAGCACTTTGTATATACTAACTCTTTTAACCCCTACAGCATCACAGAAGCAGGTACTATTATTATCCACATTTCACAGAGAAGTGAGGTCCAGAGATGTTAAATAACCTGCCCAAGACCACGCAACAGGTAGAAGTTGCAAAGTGAGCTGACTCCTCTGCTTTACAAAATTGTGACTCTCAGCTGAAAGTCAACTGGAGGCTCCCCTCATTTAAATCTTTATTTGCTCTTGCTAAAATAAATATTTTATGGGGGAAAGCAGTTGTTTAAGAAGACCCTCTGTCAGGGGTGCCTAGATGGCTCAGTCAGTTAATGGTTAATTGTCTGCCTTGGGCTCAGGTCAATGTCTCAGGGTCCTGGGATCCAGCCTAGCACTGGGCTTCCTGCTCAGCAGGGAAGCAGGGAGACTGTTTCTCCCTCCCCCCTGCCCCAGTCCCTCTCTCTCTGTTCCTCTTCCCTGCTCGAGCTCTCTCTCAAATAATAATAAAATAAAATACCCTCTGTCTGCAATCATAAAATCAGATTTAAAAATAGAGAAAAAATTGAGTTCCAAATAAAATTCTGACAAAATGAAAACTCTCCAAAATAAGCCCCCAAACTGAAATATAAAATGCCAAGGGTTACATTTATATGTAGCACAAAGGCCAAAGGATAAAAATTCTTCACTGATCAGTTAGCACATTGTGGAAACTTCTGGCTTTTAGAACAAATAAATAGAAATGTTAGAAGAAGATGAAGAAACATCACAGAGGCACTGATAAAAAAAAAGAGGGGAGCAGTAAATAAAGCAGTCACAAGAGCCTCAACAGCAAAAGGAAATAGGAGTTGGGAGTGGGGGCACAGTTATTAATACATAGCACAGGAGGCCTGGAATATTTCTCAAGTGAGTCATTAGCCTTTGTATATCTAATTGATTCCTTGTTTCATAACTTCTGAGTATTTGAATTTCTACAGACCTAATTTGTTACATAGAATCATATTCACGTCGAAATGACTTCAACTGTTTATGAAATTTAATTTTGAAAAACCATCTTAGTGAAATTATGACTTGAAATGTAAGAAGAAATCACAAAAAATTACCTGTAAATTATTTGTTCCAACTGACCTATCTCCATGCTGCTATGTTAAATTATTTGAGCAACTGAAATATTTAGAGCTACAAAGGAAAAACATTCAGGTACAGATAAAATAGCATTTGTAAAATGACCACTAATAAAGCTCTGTCCTACAGACTGTAGGCAATTTTACAGCTTGTCAAAGTGACCCATTTTCAGAGCATGTTTAGAGCTTGCAGGGTTTTCATTTATACCAGAATGTCAGGATTTGATTAGGCAATAATATTTTCAAAATGATCTGTGATATACATTTTTTAAAAGATTTTATTTATTTATATGACCGAGCCATTGCAAGAGAGAGAATACAAGCAGGGGGAGTGGGAGAGGGAAAAGCGCATGCTTCCTGCTGAACAGGGAGCTCCAATGCAGGGCTGGATTCCAGGACCCTGGGACCATGACCGGAGCCAAAGGCATATGCTTAACAACTGAGCCACCCAGGTGCCCCTGTGATGTACATTGTTTTGTCAAATATCTAATCAAGTGGAGGAAACGTGTCAAAGTCAAGAAATGTTACTTGGCTATAGTGGGTAGGATACAGACCTGACCACCCACTCACCAGTTACAGGAAATATTTTTAAAATTAGTTGGTCATCTGTCCTAGGATAAAAAACAACTGTC
This sequence comes from Spilogale gracilis, assembly GCA_004023965.1. NCBI lineage: Eukaryota > Metazoa > Chordata > Mammalia > Carnivora > Mephitidae > Spilogale > Spilogale gracilis. Next base: position 34,539 of record PITA01002879.1, read on the forward strand.
AAATATTTTATCCCAATTTGTCAGCCCAACTCTATTCTAGAGAATTCCATCAATCCAAGGCCAGTCCCACTGTTTATTCTCTCCAGAACAACAAGCTAAACCAATAGGTTTATTTGTTTAAGTCATCTGGTGAATTCTTTTAAATTAAGCATTGTTTCTAGTACCACTTGAATTTTGCTTGCTTTCATGGAAGATTCTGTGGCAGCTGCATGAGAAGAAAAGGGAAGGTGGCTCTTGTGGAGCAGTAAGAGAATACGTTTTTAAACTTTCCTTTCTTTCACCTAAAATTAGTACCTAGCATATGGAATATTCAGCAGGTGGCTCAGCAGGGACAGGCTTACTGTTTTTCATATCTGCCACTGAGATGTTTGACATTTTGACTTGATAACAGAGTAAAATTTTTGAGGCCATTACTGGGTGTGGGGGGGGGGAACATCTCATAGAGGTCTCTCAGAGGAGACAGTACAAAAGACAGAAGCAACTAACAAAGTTACACAATTGAGAAAAGCTAAATACTAGAAAAGGGAGTACATTAGCCTGCATATCATATGCAGTGTTAGAGAATAAGAAATTATTTGGTGGGGTGCCTCAGTGGTTCAGTCAGTTAAGCCTCGCCCTTTGGCTCAGGTCATGATTCTCAGGGTGCTGGGATGGAGCTCAGGTTGTCAGGCTCCCTGTTCAGTGGGGAGTCTGCTTCTCCCTCTGCTTCTGCTCCTCCCCCTACTCATGCTCTCTCTTGCTCACTCTGTCTCTCTCAAATAAATAAATAAAATCCTAAAAAGAAAAAATAAACTGTCCTTGGGAAAAAAATCACTTTGTGACTTAAAGAATTGCAGGAATTACACTATATAATACAATAAGAATACTCTGAATATTATTTGAGGACCCAATTTAAAGTTCACTGCAATAACTCCCCCCCATTGTCTGAAAAACAATTATTAAATCAGCCTTCCACAAACATTTATAAACATAAACAGAAAGCATCATACACTATTCTAGGCAATGGAGATTTTTTTTTCTTTTTGAAGATTTTATTTATTTATTTGACAAAGAGATCACAAGTAGGCAGAGAGAGCAGAGGAAACAGACTCCCTTCGGAGCAGAGAGCCTGACGCAGGCCTCAATCCCAGGACCCTGAGATCATGACCTGAGCTGAAGGCAGAGGCTTTAACCCACTGAGCCACTCAGGTGCCTGGCAATGAAGCTTTAAAGAAAAAAGAGAAGTCTCAAATTTGAAAGAAATTTGGTAAGTATAATAAATTAACCTTGGATATGGGCAGTGAGGAGAAAAAAGAATCTCAGATAAACTCTATTCTCTGGCTTGATGAAAAAGTGAATGGTAGAATCATTAATGATGCCCGATAAAGACTACCTACCACTTGGATACCTAATATCCACTCTACCCATTTTCTTATGTAATTGACCTATACAGTGTTAAAGATTGCACCATAACCAGCTAAAAACCATATGAAAACTGTATTTTCCTATCTCTACTATTTCTAATAAGACATAATGACATAAGACATAAGCAGATATCTTTGGATGGAACATCCAATGTGTCTACAATACACTGACTCAGCAGGGTGACCACATTTTTTACCTTCCTTCTTTCTGCCTGGAATATGATGGTTGAGGCACAAGCTGCTAGTTTGTGACCATGAGGTAACTTGAAGATAGACACTTCATGCTATGAATTTTAGAACAAAAAAGATGGATTCCTGAAATCGGTGAGTCAGTCACCATGTTAGCCCCGGGTTGCCTAATTCTGGTCTTTTATTTTGACAGAAAAATAAATGTTTATCTTGTTTATTTCAGGTCTCTGTTACTAACCTCTAATCCTAACTGATACTGCAGTAGAAGAATCAAGTTTCTTGGGGCTTTTTGGTAGGTGGCAGGGTTAGGAGGAAGTTGTTTTGAATGTGTTGTATGTGAGGTGCTTGCTGGTGGAATGCCCAGACATGACTTGGAAACACAAGGTAGAGATATAGACTTGGGAGTGATCCAAGGGGGAGGCTAACATCTACAGCTTATCATTTCCAGTCAGTGGTTCTTTATTTTCTTCAGATCAACTATGGTGAGGACTTTCTGTCTTTCTTTTCTTAGCATTTAATTTACACTTCACCTTGAATGCAAAAAAAAAAAAAAAAAAAAAAAAGGCAATCTTCACACAGAAGCTCAAAAATGAGCATGCAAGGGGCACCCGGGTGGCTCAGTCAGTTAAGCCTCTGCTCTCATCTCAGGTCATGATAACAGGGTCCTGGGATCAAGTCCCATATCAGGCTCCCTACTCAGCAGGCAGGGAGCCTGTTTCTTCCTCTCCCACTCCCCCTGTTCCTGCTTTCACTCACTCTTTCTCTCAAATAAATAATTAAAATCATTTTTTAAAAATAAGCATGGTGAAACTGTGCCAAGTGATCTTTTTTTTTTTTTTTTTTTCCAAGTGATCTTAATAATCAATGAAAAATTATGATTGCTTCATGAACTTTAAAATTTTTTTCAAAACAGAAAATCTCTTATCTATACATGTATAAAGAAATGAAAAATAATAAAGATATTATTTACCTAGTATACTGAAATTTAAGGCATCAGAAACATTGAGAATTGAGGTGTTTTATTTGTTTTAAATGCATCAGGAGTAACCTCTTCTTCTCACTGTGTAACTTACAACAGGGAATAAGGTTCCTGTGTTTACCCCAGTGAATTGTTATCCTCTTTCCTAAGTTTAGATTAGCTTCCAACATTTTATCCTTTGACATCTGTGTTGTGAAATATCTCCAAAAGTTCTGTTAATGTGGAGGGGTTTTTTGGGGGTCAAGTTGACTGTGTTACTTCTTCTGGGATATCTTCACCCTTTTTGTCATAACCACTTTCCTTCTTTATGTTGATAACTTCTCCTTCACAAAGTTCTGGCTGTACATCTATAGTCTCTCCACCGTCAGCTATTTCTTCTATAATTCTATTTATGTTCAATGTGAATTTCACTTCCAGTAGTGTCATTTTTGGGTTATTTGCTCTACTGTTGGCCAATTCCCTCTTTTGATTATCCATTTTTATAAAACGTGAATTTATCACTGGGAGATAAGATAGCAACACAACTACACACTTTTGCTGTGTGTATATAAAATGAGTAACAGATGCAAACTGATCAATCACTGATAGACTTTGAAAGAAGGGATTCAACTGGACACTGATCACAATATGCACACGTTATTTATGTGGTGATTTGTGGACTGAAGACCCAGCAACAAAATTTGTACTTCATGCAATTACCGAACTGAACTGAATTATGGTAACTGAAATGAGAACTGTAATGTTACAGGACTGGATTATTTAACTAAACCATGGTAACTGGAAATCATGCATGTCAGAACAATGCAAAGTGAGACCTGTGTATAATCCAGCTGACAACTGGTCAGGAAAATCTAGACATATCTATGCAACACTCATTCTCTTCCTTTTAGACCTCTTCTTTCTCCTCACTTTTTAGCCATTTCATTTCTATTAAAATCACCTCTAGAGAGTGATAAGGGTAATTTGCAAGGCATCCTAAATCAGTCAGTTTTGCTACTGATAATTCTGGTTAAATATCTAACCTAAAATGGGGGGGAGTTAAAATTATCCTCAATCATATATTTTCTGTCCTGTTCTCATAGCTCATGACCATGGTCTACTGAATTAACATTTTTCTGTCATAAGGAATTTTATGATAATAAATTCTGTGTTGTTCAACATCCTACCAATCAGAATTATCTTTTGAGTCATTCATTTGGTAAATATGTGCTAGGCACTGTACCATGTGCTTAGAATATTTTGTATCCATGAATAAAACTGGCAATAATCCTTGCCCCTGCAGTGCTTACATTTTATCTGGTAGTTGTGAGGGGCTGGAGTATGAGGCAAGAATAATGAAGCCAGCTATGGTGCTACCATGCTGTCAGGCTATGATGATGTCATAAATAAGAAAAATGCAGATATTCAGATACATGTTTTTTAAAAAGGATTAACAACTTTGGCCAGGTAAGCAAAATAAATACCACTCATAAAGTGATACTATGACATCATGTAACTTCATTTCTTTTTTATTTTTTTAAAGAACTTTATTTATTTATTTATTTATTTGTTTGTTTATTTATTTATTTATTTATTTAAGAGAGGGCAAGGAGAGAGGAAGAGAGAGAATCTTAAGCAGGCTCTATGCTTAGCACAGAGCCTGATGCAGGACTCAACCTCACAACCCAGAGATCATGACCTGAGCCACAATCGAGAGTCAGATATTTCACCAACTGAGCCACTTAAGTGCCCGTGACATCATGTACTTTAGACAGGATGCCCTGAAACAGGGGCATAATATCACTACATGATATGATGGTCAGATATGTATGACTTTAATCCAATCATGATGAAACATCAGATAAATCCCAAGTAACAGGCATTCTATACAAAAGGAAGTATCCTCCAAAAATGTTAATTTCATAAATGGCGAAGGTTTTTTTAAAAATAACAATTTTAGGGCTCTTTATTGCCAAGAATTGTTTGGCCAAAAGATCATTATTCACATTTCTGTATCTACTGCAAATTCTGACTCTACGTTTATTTATAAAATAGCCTCTTTAAGCATGCATTTGACACTGTTTGGGGTACCATCTTCATTTGGATTATCTAGCAAACATGGCCTGAAAAGATTTGAGGACTACCACTTCATTCAGAGATATACTCCAAGGACAGGGAGAGTGAAGAAATAAGCAAATGAGGCAGAAAAGGGTGCATTACTCAGCTGATCACAGCTTCATGAAGAGATATTTGGGAAAACCATACCTAGAAAACAAAATCTGAAGGAAAGCTTAATTCCAATGCTTTGCTTTATTTACTATAGTATTTATTCAGTGGCTTTACTGACCACCTACTCAGTACTGAGCACCTACTCAGTACTGAGCACCTGGCTTAGTATCAGAATACCACTGAGAGTGTAGCCCTAAATCACCTAATTCACAACCATATGGATATATCTACACCTTGTGCTGAGTTTTTCAGTAGAGAAGTCCTTTCAACTCAAATGATTTTCTACCTCCTCTTTACTGAGAAGACTTAGATGAGCAGTTGAGGTTCCATTTCCATGTAGGAGAGGCTTAAATGGTTGGAAGTAGGCCTTAAACTTGTACTCCATGTGAGAATGAAAACTAATTATTTGACCTCTCCCGATTTAAGCATTTATAATGTTTTACCTTGAAAACTACTATAGACTTATAGTCAGATGAAAGTAAAAAAAATCATTCCAAAGACAAGTAGGAAAATGTGTGGGTGTTATGTGTTTGGAGAGATACCCTGATTCACTTCCCTCCGTTGGTTAAAAAAGGCCAGTTTTCAGCAAAATGGTGACATAGTGAAAGAAATCAGTGAATTTTGTTTTCCATGTTTCTTACCTACTCCCATATACACAAGTATTTTGAATATTCATGCTGCCCTTGCCTACCTATGGAACCCCCAATCTTGCCTTCCCTAGATAGTGCCTCATTTTTTCTTTTAAAGTGCCTTTTATACTTAACTCCTGCCATCACAAAACGCCATAGACTGGGTGGCTTAAACAACAGAAATGTATTTCCTCACAGTTCTGGAGACTAAAGTCCAAGATCAAGATGCCATTAGGGTTTGTGTCTGATGAGAGCTCTCCCCTTGGGATGGAAATGGCCACTTTCCCATTATAGGTACATAGGACCTTTCCTCAGTGAATGCACGGGTGGGGGAGAAGGGTGGAGAGCAGGTCCTCTGGTGTTCCTACTTACAGGGGCACTAATCCTATCAGAAGAGAATTCCTTAGGACCTCATTTAACTTTAATGACTACCTTAGGGACCTCATCAAATACAGCCACACTGGGGGTTAAGGCTTCAGCATGTGCATTTTGGGGGGACACATTCAGTTCACACCATCTCTTGTTTTAAATCTTCTCTCAAATCTTACCTTCCCCTAGCATAGCCTTAGAGAACTTTTTGGCTAGGTAGCTATTGTGATGGGCTAGGTAGTATTGTGATGAACCAATGTGGGCCAACAGACTAGTTCTACTCTTAAAAGAGTGTTTCACACAGGAAAGCAGATAGAGTTGTATCCATTAGAGAGTATCAGTTTGAAAGAAGCATTTTATTAATTTATCTAACCATCAAGCATTGCTGGCCATGTTCAGCCCTATGCCCAAGCATTTGCTAGATGTAGCTTCAGCAACTTAGGCATGTGATGCCTAGCCATCTTTCTGGCATACACTATTTTGGATTTCTCGTCATTAATGGTATTAGTGAAGTTACAAAAGAAATTTCACATAAGAATGGGAACAAAGATAGGCACGCCTGGGTAGCTCAGTTGGTTGAGCATCCCAGTTTTGATTTCAGCTCAGGTCAGACCTCAGGATCCTGGGAAGGAGCTCTGCGCTCAGCAGGGAGTCTGCTTATCTCCCTCTGCCCCTCCCCCTCCTCTCTAAAATAAATAAATCTTAAAAAAAAAAGAATGGGAACAAAAATATACAAATTGTACTTTCTAAATTTAAAATCCAGTTCCGTATAATTTATTATAAACCCAGAAATGAAGATAATAATAACCCTTACACTATGGTGATTTGTTAAGATAGTTTAGCTTCATTTATCATTTTGAAATATACTCTGCCAGCTATCAATTTATTGCCTCTCAGTTCTAAACTCACCCTTCATTCACTCTCGGCAACATACCCCTCTTAAAATGAGCACAGCTAAACTTTATCAATAAGAGCATGGGAAGGACATTGCAGAAAGAAGAGGGTTTCTCTTCCTGGTTCCTGATTGTTGCATTTTGCTTTTTCTAGTTCCTGCTGTATCATCTATCAGTGGTGCAAGTACGTGGGGAAGAACTTCAGGCTCTGCTCCAGCTGTGCATCCAAAGTGCACAGTCCCTCAGCAACCTTGCAGACCCCAGCCCATGCCCAGTGACTGCCTCATGGTGGTCACTCCAGTGCAGACCCCATGCCCTCCAAGCCTCAGGCTGACAAAGGGCCTCAACTCCCTCTCAGCCTGATAGCCTCGGCTCACATGCACTAGTGAGAGAGACCAGGAAGGATGTTCTTGCAGCACACTAAGCAAGATATAATGACATCTTTTAACAAGGGCTATTGAAGTAGAGATGATAAGGAATGGTTGGTTCCAGATACAGTTTGGGATGAGAGCCAATAAAACTTACTGATGAATTGGATGTGGGCTGTGGATTAAAGTGAAAAACCTAAGTACTTGTATGAAGCAATAGGATAAATAATAGAGGAATAATTTATTGATATGGAAAAAATTTAGGGCGGCCCATATTTGGCAAGTGGAGAAGGGAGATGGAAATCAAGTTTTCTATTTTAACCATATTTAATTTGAAATAACTATTAGATATACAAGTAAAGATACTGAGTAAGAGGTTTGATATACTAGCCTAAAACTCAGGAGAAAAAACAAGGTTGAACATTAAAATTAGAGTCATCAGCACATAGATGGTTTACTATGCCATGGCTCTGCATAGGATTACATGAAGCCTAGATAGAAAGAAGGAAAAAGAAAGAGGAAGGCAACAGAGGGGGGAGGAAGAAAAAGAATTTTGGAATAAATACAACAATGTAAGCTTAAGAGAGAGAGACTGAACCATTGGCTGTGGTATTAGTTTGTCATGGGTGATCCTGGTTAGAAAATTTTAAGGTTATCAATATAAACAAAACCAGTTTAACACTAATACTAGCTCTAAACCTCTAAGGGCTGCTTTTTCGATATCTTATTGATTGCACTAATAAATTCTGTTCCTTCAAACCAACCATTATTTTCTTATACTAAACCACTTGGAACTATACTTTCTTCCTTTCATTTCAGCTATTAGTTTGTCAGCAGGTTGGAAAGCACAGGTGGGAACTGATGACATTTGAAAATTTTTACTTTCAGGCATTTATACCGTCTTTGTTACCATCTGAATTCCAGATCTTGCTCTGACAAACTAAATTTTACGTGAACATTAAGTAAATTAAGATCAGCTTGGGAACTGTGAGGATAGATAGGGTTGGGATCCTCATGGTTGTGATGTTTTTGGCTCAATGTGAGCTCTATCCAATATGATTTACCCCACCTTGCTTCTCTCAACATTAAGCATACATTAATTGAACTTTCTTTGCTCTAGTTTCTTCGTACTATTTATCACTACCTGACATTATGGTATGTAACTGATTTCTTTATCTGTTTACTATCTGTCCTACCCTCGCTCCCTGCAGAACAAAAACTCCACGAAGTCACAGACTTTGTTTCATTCACTCTTGCTCTAAATGCTGTCCTTGGACCAGTGGCATATAATAGGTGCCCAATATTTGTTGAACAAACGAACTTACCAGAAATTAGCTTGGTTAAAATAGAAAAAAATCATGCAGTGCAAAAATTAGCTTGTTTTCTCTTCAGAGTTGAAACAGGTATGCTATGTAATGAATAAAACTATGGTAATTGGTAATAAATATACACAGTACACGTATGTTAGTATAAATTCTGACAAAGTTTTTTTAAAAGACAGTATGTATATCTGGGAGTCTTCATTCAGTTAACAGGTTACTCAGGCTTTTGTTATTCTCTCTGAAGCTGGACAGTGTGAAAGGGATAGGTCTCTTCTTCTGTTTATATTTGCACCCTCAGGGTGAGACCAGCAAAAGAGGAAAAACATGGTGGGGGAACATCTGCAGGTCAGTTTTAGGGGCACCAGATCAGGAATGAGCTACACAGACATCTCAGATCCATCATTCATTCATTCACTCATTCATTCATTCATTCAGTCTGTATTTCTCTTTCTCTCTCTCTCTGTTCCCTAATCTCTCTTAATGTTCTGGCTCCCCTTGAACAACTAAAATACCTACCCTACCCTAATTTGCCTTCAAAACAGTATGCTTGGGGCACCTGGGCAGCTCAGTCTTTAAGCATGTGCCTTCAGCTCAGGTCATGATCTCGGAGTCCTGGGATCAAGTCCCACAAACTCCGGGACGGAGCCCTGCGTTGGGCTCCCTGCTCGGTGGGAAGCCTGCTTCTCCCTCTCTCACTGCCCCTGCCTGCATTCCCTCTCTAGCTGTGTTTCTCTCGGTCAAATAAAAAACACAAACAAAACAAACCAGTATACCTTTCTCCAAAACAGATGATCTTCATCAATATGCTCATTTTACAAGTCTATTATGCATATCAACCTATTGTCTGTTGTGCATGTTGCCTTCCCCATACACCCCGCCCTAGTATTTTTTTTAAGATTTTATTTATTTATTTGACAGACACACACACACACACACACACACACACACACACACAGAGGGAACACAAGCAGGGGGAGTGGGAGAGGGGGAAGCAGGCTTCCCACTGAGCAGGGAGCCCAATGCAGGGCTCAATCCCAGGACCCTAGGATCATGACCTGAGCCGAAGGCAGAGCCACCCAGGCACCTCATCCACCCCAGTATTCTGTCTTTTGACTTTATTTAAATGGTTCTAACATTGAGATTGGCGCTACATAAATATTAGTTCCTGTTTCTCCCTCTTTTAAGACACAGATTTAGGGGTGCCTGGATGGCTCAGTCGGTCAAGTGTCTGACTCTTGATTTTGGCTCTGGTCATGGTCTCAGGTCATGATCTCAGGGTCATGAGGTCCAGCCCAGCATTAGGCTCTGTGCTGGTCATGGAGCCTGCCTGAGAGTCTCTCTCCCTCTGCCCCTCTCCCTGCACTAAAATAAATAAATAAAATCTTGAAAAAATATACAAATTAAGCATCTGCTTCAGACCAAGCACAATGATAGGCACTGGAGATACAAAAATTAACAAGACACAATCTCTCCTTCAATGGGAGACTCCTGCCAGGATGACAGCAGTGCTAGTGCTGATGCAGATGGAGCTACTGGGGTTTATTTCCTCAGCCTTCCTCCCCTGGCTCTTGGTTCCAGGGGAAAGTAGAGGCTTGCTTACTCCTATCACTTCTAGTGAGCATTAGCATGTTTTCTACATTTTATTATTACCTTATATACTGTTTGTATTGACTACAGATTTTGTGTACAGATACCTTCAAGGGTTGACTGTGTAACTTCCTTTTCAAAAAGACTCAAACTCTGACTATAATCCTGTCACAGTGGCCTGGTTTGTTTTTGGAACATTCCAAGCTTCTTCTTCTTCAAAGCCTTGTTAATGCTCTCAGTATGAGCCTCTCTGCCTGGAATGCTCTTCTCTTGGCTCTTAGGCACAGTCACTTCTCCAACATGAAGCCACCATAACCATCCTACATGACAGCTCATACTACCACTATGCCCTATCATACCCTTGTTTCCTTTGTGTGATTTAACATCATTTATAGTTATTTCAATAACTTGTTTTTAGGTTTACTGTTTCCTTCACTAAACTATAAGTCAAATTTGGTCTGTCATGTTCATAGCTATACTCCCAATGCATAGCAGAGTATCTGGCAGATAACAGTTGTTGAATAAATATTTGTCAAATGCCTACTTAAGTCCTGAGACTTGGAGAGAAAAAGACCTGCACAATCTTCAATCACCTTGCTCTTCTGAACTCTTGAAGGGTCTACTGTCTATTAATCATCAAAACTCTTTCCTTGTATACCTCATAAAACAATGTATTTAAGTGATATATGCCTCACATATTTAAACTGATATTTATAATTTTTCATCATAAATTTAAGTAAATACCAACAATAAATATCCTGTATATTATAAACGGTAGCATTTAAAATAAATCTATTACACAATATTCTTTGGAATGTATCCAATGGGACATAAATACAAGAAATATTTGATATCCACCACTATGCATTTTTAAAAGGCACAAATATTCAGCCATACCACACCTAGACATCAGATGGAAAATAGGACAGAGGTCCCCTAAAAGACATATACAAAAGTACTCATAGCAACTTTATCCATAATAACCAAAAGAAAAACCAACTGTTCTTCAGCAGTACAAAGGCTAAGTAAATTATGGCACATACATACATACACTGGGATATTATGCAGCAATGATTCTCCCAACTTTTTGGTTTCAGGACCCCTTTCTACTCCTAAAACTTATTGAGGACACCAATGACTTTTTAAAATTTATTTGGGCATTTCTATCAACATGTGCCATATTAAAAATTAGGACTGAGACTTTTTTTTAAGTTTATTAACCTATTTTTAGAATAACAAGAATGAAACAGATAAACCTTAAAGAAGTTATGTAAAAGGAGCCAGACATACATACACACAAATATTGTATGATTTCACTTATAGGAGGTACCTAGAGTAGTTAAATTCTTAGAGACAGAAAAGGAAATGGTGGTTGCCAAGGGCAAGGAAGAAAGGCAAACAAAGTTATTGTTTAATGCATAAAGAGGTACAGTTTGGGAACAGAAAATGTTATAGGGAAGAATGGTGGTGACAACTGCATAACCCTGTGAATGTACTTAAGGTCACTTATCAATACACCTAAAAATAGTTAAAATGGTAAATTTTGTTACATATATCTCACCAAATTAAAAAATAACAATAATAAATCCATTACATGTTAAGGTACACATTTTTATGTATATCTTCCAAATAAAAAAATTAGTAAGAAATAGTGGCCTTATTTTAATTATTGGCAAATATTTTAATAGTCAGGCTTAATAGAACACAATTAAATTGTAATATCTGCTTCTATTTCAATCTGTCACAATGTGTTCTTTTGTTAAGGTATATAAAGAAAAATCTGGCCTTAAAAAATATGTAATGGAAAAGAGAAAGATTATTTTAATAGTCTTCTCAGAAAATTCTGAATTGTCTTCTTTAATACTACATCAAAACTTGATAAAGTGGTAGTTTCTTAAAATACTGGTTCACTAATATATGCAGATCTTTTAAATACTGACACACTCCATTATATGTCAGAAAAATCACATTTGTTAATATCACCACCAATCTCAATAGAAAAGTTGTGAAGTACTGGGAAGATGGTAAGCCCAGGATAGTGAGTATAAATTTTCCAAAATTCTATTTTTGCTCAAAATTCAAATTTTATCAATGTCAACAAATAAGTTATTTGTTTGCCTTTAAGTAACAGGCCCACTCCATTTCTTTTTAAACAAAATATTTGCCAAATACTTTAGTCTGAGTAATCATAGTTTGTCCTTGTTTTTTTGAAGTAAAAATGATGTTCTAGGAAAAAAACAACCAGTTCAGTTCACAATTCAGTTGGTCAAGTGCTTTTTCTTGAGACAATCATCATACTCCTATATGCAGCAGAAGTACTTCATGTATGCTTCCCATTTCATTACATATAATATTAAGAAGACATGTACTAGTCTCAGCAACCTATGAATGAAAGGAAGCTTTTTCAATCTAATAAAAGACTATGAAACACCTATTTGTAATATCATAACTAATGATAAAAAATGGAATTATTTCGGGGCGCCTGGGTGGCTCAGTTGGTTAAGCGACTGCCTTTGGCTCGGGTAACGATCCTGGAGACCCGGGATCGAGTCCCACATTGGGCTCCCTGCTCCGTGGGAAGTCTGCTTCTCCCTCTCTTACTCCCCCTGCTTGTGTTCCCTCTTTGGCTGTGTTTCTCTCTGTCAAATAAATTAAAAAATCTTTAAAAAAAAATGGAATTATTTCCCTTCCAAGACTGAAAACAAGGCAAGGATGTTTATTGCTTCTACTCAACACTGTACTCACAGTGCAATAAGACAAAAAAGATATAAAAAGTACATAGATGGAACAGAAAGAAATAAAACTATCTTTATTCACAGATGACATATTTATATATATTTATTTTGTATCATTTACATATAATAAATACATATCAGAAATAATTACCAAAAAGCCACTAGAATTAAAAAGTGAGTTTAACAAATTCACAGGATATAATATCAATGTTAAAAATATGCAACAACTGGAAATTGAAATGTAAACAATAAAATTTTCAAAAAATAGAAAATACTTAGGAATAAATTCAACAAAATTTGTGTAAGATTTGTATCCTGAAAACCATGATATATTCATGAGAGAAATTTAAAAAGATATAAATTGACAGAAATTTAAAAAGATATTAAATAAACATAAACCATGTTCATGGACCTAAAGATTTAATTTTGTTAGGGTGGCAATTTTCCCCAAACAAATCAAAATCTCACTCTTTTTGTAGAAATTGATAAGTTAATTTTAAGCTTTACATGGTAAAGCCAAGCATCCACAATAACCAAACAACTTTTGAATTATTTTTCTCTTGAATTTTTAAAAATAGGTATGACTGTTTAAAACAAGTGCTTAAAACAAATTGACTGTCAAAATAAATCCCATAGACATTAGGAGAATAATAACACAACACTACGAACAATATTATGACAACAAATTCAACAACATAGATGAAAAAAATTTTCTTAAAATGTTACCATGTACCAAAATAGACACAAGGAAAAGCAGAAAATCTAAATAGACCTACATCCAATAAACAAATTAACTTGTTATAAAAAACCTTCCCCCAAAGAAAACTCCAGGGTCAGATAGTTTCACTGGTGAAAACACTAAAGGTACACAAATGATTTTCAGAAAAGAGCAGAGGAAAGAACACTATCCAACTCATTTTATAAGGCCAACACTTATGGGCTGAATTGTGTCCCTCCTTCCCTGAAAACTCATCTGTTGAAGTCCCAATTCTTAGTACTTCAGAATATAACCACATTTAGAAGTAAGGTCTTTATTATGGTGATTAAATTAAAACAATACGGTTAGAGTAGGATTTAATTTAGTATGACTAGTGTCCCTATAATAGGAGGAAGAGAAGCCAGGGGCATGCGGTTATACAGACAAAAGCCGTGAGAAGACCACCATCTACAAGCCAATGAGAGAGGTCTTAGAAGAAACCAAACCTGTCAACAACTTGATCTTGAACTTCAAGCCTCCAGATCTGTGAAAAAAATAAATTTTGTTGTTTAAGCCCAGTTCACAGTATTTTGTCACAGCAGCCTTAGGAAACTAAAACACCAACATCAGCTGAATACCCAAACCTGACAAAGAGGATATAAAAAAAATCACAGACCAATATCCTTCAATGGAGATAGAGACAAAAACCTTAATAAAACACTAGCATATCAAATGGACCATACATAAAAAGAGTAACACTTCAGGATGCAGTAGAATTTATCCCAGAAATGTAACATTAGGTTAAGAATTTAAAACCAACCAATGTAGGGCGCCTGGGTGGCTCAGTTAGTTAAGCAACTACCTTCAGCTCAGGTCATAATCCCGGAGACCCAGTATTGAGCCCCGCATTGGGCTCCCTGCTCGGCGGGAAGCCTGCTTCTCCCTCTCTCACTCCCCCTGCTTGTGTTCCCTCTCTGGCTGTGTTTCTGTCAAATAAATAAATAAAATCTTAAAAAAAAAAAGAAACAAAAACGTTTAAAAAAAAATCAATGTAATTCACTATAGCAATGTAATTCACTAAAAAAGAAAATCAATATGCTGATTTCAATAGATACAGAAAATGCATTTGACACAATCCAACATTTATTCCTGATTAAAAAAACTTTCAGCAAACCAGAATTAGCAGGAAACTTCCTCAAATTAATAAAGGTATCTATAAAACACATACAGCATAATTAGCAAAAAAAGACTGAATTGTTGGGGCGCCTGGGTGGCTCAGTTGGTTAAGCGACTGCCTTTGGCTCAGGTCATGATTCTGGAGACCCAGGATCGAGCCCCACATCGGGCTCCCTGCTCAGCGGGAAGCCTGCTTCTCCCTCTCTCACTCCCCCTGCTTGTGTTCCCTCTCTGGCTGTATTTCTCTCTGTCAAATAAATAAATAAAATCTTTAAAAAAAAAAAGACTGAATTGTTTTCCCCTACAATGGGAATAAAGCAAACATGCCATTATTACTATATGTATTCAAAATTGTACTAGAAGTACTAGTCACTAGTCACTGTAAGAGGAAAAAGAAAAGGAAATAAATGATATTAACATCAAAAAGGAAGAAGTAATATTATCCCCATATGCAAATTACTTGATTATTAATATAAAAATCCTAATGAATCTAGAAAACAATAACCAGAACCCATAATATAGCAAAGTCACAAAATACAGGGTTCATATATAAGAATGTGTTTAAAGCAAGCATTAAACATGTATATTTATATACCAACAGCAAACAATTTTAAAATAAAATTCAAAAATCCACTCTTTTTACAGCAGCACAAAAAATAATTATGAATAAATCTAACAAAAGATCTTCACATTAGAAAATACAAAAGACAGTTGAAAGAAATTAAAGAATACCTAAATAGAGAAATATACCATGTTCATGGATCAGAAGATTCAATATTAATGTAACAATACTCCTCAGATTGTGGTATTATTAAAGGATTGATACATAGATCAATGAAACTGAATACAAAGTCTAGAAGCAGAATAAACATAGTTTACTTGACAAAAGTGCCAATGTGATTCATTGGAGAAAGAGTAATTTTTGCAGTAAGTACTGCTATAGCGATTGGACACTAGATATTCATATTAAGAAAAAAAAGGACTATTGATCCTAAAGTCACAACATATGCATAAATTAACTTGAATTGGGTCATAGTTCTACATGTAAAACCTAAAATTATAAAACTTTTGGGAAAAAAAATCAGAGAAAATATTTATGTCCTCAAGGTAGACAAAGATATTTCACAGACAACACAGTTTTAACCATCATTGCTTTTGCATCATGAATTAAAACATCAATGCACTTTAAAGGACAAATAAATAAAATCCTAAATTATTATGAAAATAATTTGACTCATGGACCTTCCTGAAAATTCTCAGGTACCCCCTTCCACAAGGATTCTCAGACCACACTTTGAGAATAGCTATTTTGCAATAATTAAAAAGAATGGACTCTGGTGTATGCAACAGCAGATGTATCATACAGACATAATGTTGAACAAAAGAAGCCTGGCACAAATAAGAGCATATGGTATAATTCCATTTATACAACTTCCAAGAACAGGCTAAAGTATCCTATGGTATGAGAGGTCAGAATAATGGTTATCTCTGGGATGGGGGAAGGAGATTAACTAAGAAAGGTCACTGGGAAGGGGGATTACCTATATCTCAATTTAAGAGGTGGTTTGTGCATTTTACTGTATGGATGTTATATTCCAATAAAAATATAAAGAATTTTATAACTAAGTTCTTAATCTTTAACAGTTTTATATATTTCCCCCTTGAATTTATACTTCAGTTCCAGTTCCCTGCAGAATATTATTCTAATGAAACATATGTCTATATTGAGTCTTTTATTAAAGACTACCTTTTCTCAAAAAACTATATGCATATTCTCAAGCCAGTCAGTTTTAGGGAAGAAGTCATAATGAAGCTGAGAGTCTGAGAATTCTAGTTTTAGGATAATGGACCATAACATTTACTAGGTTTTTCATACCTCAGTTGTTAAATATCTTTCATTGTATATATGGCTTATTTCACTAGAATGTTTCTTAAAGGCAAGGATGCATCTTGGATCTTGCATAGCCAAGGACCTGACACATAGGTGGTTCACTGATTCATTTTCTCATTGGTTCATGCAACAAAAATTTCTTTAGCATTTTATTTATGTTTAAGGCTTCTAGACTCTCTGCCTATAGTGATGGGTAAGTGCAGGGCCTAATAAATTCTCACTGATAACTGATTGATAATTATCAGCTACATTTCAGAGACAGTACAGGTGCACTACCTGTCTTATTAACCCTGTTGTAAAAATGGGGCCACCAAGACTCTGAGATTAATTAACTGACTTGTTTAGGGTCATGCACTTCATCATGAGTCAAGTGAAGATTAAAACCCTTAACAGGTTCTTTTCTGGACTGAGGTGCTAAGGGAATTCATGCAAATTGACTAGAGTTCATAATTCATTTAAATGCTCTCATTTCACTTCTGCTACATCCACCTTCTCTGGCTTGTATTTTAGGACCTGCAGTCCGAATTGGTTTATTTCTACTTCGACTCTGTCAAGATAAATTAGACACTGAGTGTCCACGACATCATGTGAAGTACAAGTGCTATTAGTTGAAAATACACAAGCAGTTTTATATTTCAACATAGTAGAGCAATTCTTTGGAGAACCTATTTTCTACTAAAAATGAAAGTGGAATAACAAACTAGGTGAAATTTGAAAATGTTAAAAAATTGAAATCTGATTTTACTATATATCCTCAGGTGGGTATAGCCAAAGGCAGGCAGATTAATAGTAAATATTTTTATCTTCTACCAACGCATCTACAAACCATTCTGTTGAATAAGATCTGGCAGGTTCCTGACTGTGAGCAGAGATAGGGTAACAACTCTGATGATACATAAACTTGTATCAGATACAGGCTCCATTTTTTGCTGTAATCATCCATCCAGAGCCTAGCCTGCTCGGCTGACAAGACATGTTATTAATAAAATGTACTGTACCACAGGTGCATTGCCCTACATGGTGTTTATCTTGTTGGAAAGCATAATTGTCTGAAACAATAGCTTCTGTGAAAATATATGTTATGAGCTGTGTAAAGACTAAAATAATTTCAATTAATAGTGGTAGTTGTTTGTGAAGAATTAAAACATAGATTATGCTGCAGAGAGTTAACAACTTGCCTGTTTTGCTTTGAAGGTTTCTGTGAGACAGCCTTGAATTATATGCCATACCTTGTGCAGAAACAAAGATCCACCACCAGAATGTAAACTCATCGAAGGCACAGAATTTCAGCTTATTTGCCAATGTCTCCCTAGCACATAGTGCAGTCCTTGAGCCAACATTTACTATTTGTTAAATGAAAAAAAAAAAAGAATGAATATGAGTACAGAGAAGAAATGGAACAAGTTTTAGGTTCAAGCCAAGCCTGTATCAGTGTTCCACCAGGTTGTGACTCAGAAAAATAGAGTGGGATCAAAACTGCAGGAGACTGCTATCAGTGGAGAGGGATAAGGTAAAATGGAAGCAGTTTAAAATCAAGGTGCTGAGGATACCACATGGCACTCCCACATTGCTGAGGCAGACAGAGAAGCCCTAGGTATAGGAAAGGGTGAAGCTTGTCCTTGGCCCCAGCCCCAATGGATAGGATCTGAACAAGTTCTTTTATCTTTCAATCTGGATCCTCCTTGAACAACAAAAAGAGCTTTGGATCTCTAATTCTCACAGTGGAATGCAGGGTGGAACAGCCTACAGGTAACTGCATGTGGCTTAGGGACCACTGTGAGGGGCTAGGACAAGAGCAAGGTCTTAGCGAGGCAGACAGATGGAGCGCCAGATCCTGAAATGGAGCTAGGTTACCTCTCCATTGAGATAGTTAAAAATATATATATGAAGGAAGATAGAAAAATTTAGAAGTGATGGAGGTAAGTAGACACAGAAACACTCTGAAGTAAAGGAAAGTTGAAGAAACCTACTGATGACCTAAACCACAGTCACTTTTCTTTATTTTTTTCCATGGCAAAATCTGATGTTGTTTCGATTATAGCCTCCTACATGCTCACAGAATGTGATTTCTCTCTCCCTCCCCAGCATGAGGGGTAAATTATGTTTGGCATCATCCTTTTTATAAGCAGTTAGTTTAGGATGTGTATGTGACACACTCTTGCCCAATGGGACTCAGGTCTGCCAGAGGTCTCTAGAAGCTAGGGTTATCCTTCCTTTATTGTGAGAAAGAGACAGAGAAAGACAGAAAGAAGTGGAAGACAATGTTCCTCTTCTTTGGGCAATGCCCTTACTGCATCTGATGCCAAAAATGCAGAAGACAGGGTGCAAGAAGAAATCCCCTTTGGTCCTCGACAATAATCTTGAGTTACTCAATTAACCAATATAGGAACAACTTTCCTCCAAACTTACTTTATGAGATAATAAATACCTTCTCTTTCAAAAGCCACCACTAGTCAAGTTTTCTCTTGCTTGCATTTTTGTCGATAGCTTGATCTTTTCTTGTAAAGGTGACAGTACGTGTTTCAATGTGAAATGTGGGACTTGAAAATTTGAAACAATTCAGCTTTCGCCTATAGCCTCCCTCCATCTTCTGCCCCTTCCTGCATCTCTTCCCCACATTTACTAGACTCAGATGAGGGCCAGGAGACTGGGGATGCGGAAGGACCTCTCCCTTTTTCAAGATTTAGTCTTTCCTAGCTACAGCTCACTGTATTCAGCTCCTTCTTCACTAAGGACATGTTCTGTCCCAGGAAGCTCCTCAGTCACTCCAGGAAACAGGCTTTTGGGGCCATCAGTTCCACAGACATATTCAGATATATCTGAACCCTAAGTCACAGCTTAGACACAAATGGGGAGCCCACAGTGGGTTAAGCCTCTGCCTTCGGCTCAGATCATGATCTCGGGGTCCTGGGATCGAGGCCGGCATCGGGGCTCTCTGCTCAGCAGGGAGTCTGCTTCCTCCTCTCTCTGCCTGCCTCTCTGCCTACTTGTGATCTCTCTCTCTGTGTCAAATCAAACCATCAATAAAATCTTTAAAAAAAAAAATGGGGAGCCCAACCACAGCATCATTCTGTACCTACAGCTAGCAACGCAAGTGGAGAATGAAAATGGCCAAGACTTAGGGATGGGAACTGGCTCAAACATGGGAGAAGGTCTGAGAATGCAGGAATTAGCATGGCTTTACTAGATTATAAATCTTATGCAGACTACATAGCACCCAGCACAGAATTCTGCAGCTATAGAGTTCGTTATCTCAATGCATGTGTATTAAATTTTACTGAAATGACCACTCTGTAGGCTGAAGATCAGAAGGCTTCCTTTTACAGAATTTTCTGTCCAGAGAATGCCTTTCAAACACCACCAAACCTTCCCCCCAAAACATAACCTTCAGTGTTTTCAACTCTGTAACCTAAGTTTATTTTTTATAATATACTTTTTGACAGGCAGCAGTAAGAATAGTTTTAACTTACCAGGAGGAAACGAAGACACAAAGAGATGATCTGACTTGGCCACGGTCCCAGAGGGCATCCGTGGCAGAACTAGGATGGTCTCTAAGTCCCTGGGGCCTCTCAAGCCATTGTTCTGATGTCCCTGTATATAATTGTTTTGATAGCAATTTCCCTGGTTCTCTCTCCCTAGCCTGCTAATCACGCATGTCAATCACATTCAGGGCGGCCATGGGCCTAAGGGTCAGCCACAGTCTCAGGAGCACGTAATTCAAAAGGAAAAACAAGACACAATAGCGCACTTTCTCCTTCAAGCAATATGTCAGTTGTGGCTTCGTAAGACAGTGTGTGCAGGAGAGAGGGCTGCTTTTTTTTTTTCTTCCGGATGGAGTAAGGTTGTGTCGAGTGCTCTGACCACAGCAGGAAACCCAGTGAGAAATCCACCAGTTTAAGATCCTCTTACTAGAGAACACTCAAGGATACTGCAAGAGTTCTCCACCCACTCTCTAAAGAATCAGGAGGGTGTCCTCTTTCTTCCTCCTCAGTGAGTCTCTGTAGTAGCTTCACTCCATCTCTTAGGCAAGTCTGGACGGTGGAGGAGTGTAAACCTTGACACAGATGCTAATTACCCTTCCCCTACAGACCGCTGGGCCTTCGTTCCTCATTTCACTTTCACTTTAGAGAGCAGCATCTGGGGCTCGGGAGACAAGGTCCAGGCCTGGACCTGGAGAAGGCCCCGAGGAGAGGGGCGCGTGCGGTTGACAGGGAGGGGTGGGACGAGGAGCGTGCGCGGGGTGGAGGCCGTTCGCGAGAGGCGCCGATCCTGGAATGTGCGTGTGCGCAGCCCTCGTGCACCGCCCGCGCGGCGCCGATTGGCCGGGGGCGCGCGGCGGGGGAAGCCCTTGGCTAATCTCCTGCCACTCAGCCCGGTCGACGTCGGCGCCGGGGCCGCAGGGCGGCGCGCGGAAGGACAAATAGTCCCTACGGCGGAGCCGCGCGCCCCTCCACCGCTCGCCTCGCCCCGCCCGGGGCTGCCGGGGCCGGGAGGCCCCGGGCGGCGGGGGAGGGGCGGGCTCTGCGGCTGCTAGACCCCCGCTCTCCTCTTCGCTGCCTGATGAGTAGATTGCGCTCCCTTGGGAAAAGTAATTGGATTCCCGGCTCCCTCCAGCCGGGAGCGGCGGAAATCGGGGGCCGAGCCTGCAGGTTGTGGGGGTGGCTGGGGAGAAGAGAGGTCGGGGAGCAGCGGCTTGGGAAGGAAACTTGGTGAAAGCACCGCTCTGCCCTGACGTATTGGCATGCTTGTTTCTGTACAGGCCGCGATAGAAAGCTGGGTGGTAAGGAGGGATCAACGGAGATTACCCTGGTGTCCTAACCAGCTGGCACGCGACTCTTGCCCTCCAAGTTGTCATCATTCTGAAATTCACCTGGTTGCTGATCTCCGGGAAGAGAAGTAATTTGGAACGTTTGAGTCTTTAAGCCACCACCACCTCGGTTTTCTCTCAGAGCTCCGCTTGGAGCTAAGATAGAGAAAGAGCCATGCCAAATCTGGTATCGGAGATAACTCTTGTTAATGGGCGTACTTTGGGAGAAAATAGCATTCTCACCAGAATCATCCAGGAAAGTATCTCAGGTCCTTGCTTTAGCAGTAGCGAGCTTCCCTAAATTGTCTTTCCTTTGGGAAGATGGAGCAGAAGGGGGAGCCTTAAACAGAGTTTTTGGCCGAAATGATAGGAATGTGCTAGGAATTTAAGTTACTAACTCATCCCTCTTGTGATCAGTTTTTTTTTCCCGCCTTATTTACTGTACTTCACTCATTCATTCATCTTCAAACAAGCTTTTATTAGGGGCTCTCTATGTGCCATTCTCTGATGGACTTACAGGGATACACCAGTGAATAAAACAAGTCCCAGCACTCATGGAATCTCATTATAGTTCAGACAATACATTACAACAAATAGATATACACTATAATGTCATGTCACGTAGTGATGAATGCCATGAGGTCAAAACAGAGTAGAAGGGCAAAGATACAGGAGAGTAGTGTTGTTTTTTTTTTAACACTTTAGGTAAATTGTTCTAGGAAGGCCTCTCTGATGAAGTTATGTTCAAACTGGTGGTCTGAATGATAGGGAGAAAGCCAAGCAAATGTCTGGGGGTAAAGAACTTTTAATGCAGAGAAAACTTTAAGTACAAAGGCTCTCAGGCCAGAGTGTTTGGGGAGCTTAAATTAGTGGGCAGCAAGGAGGCCAACATGAATGCTATGCAAGGAGCAGGAAAACAGATGGTCTTTCTGACTTCTAAATTGTCTAAACTCTAAATGATCATTCTAAATTTTCACTTTTAGTACATCTCTTCGCGCTTCCATAGTTTCATGGCTATATTTTCTATCCATTAAATTTAAATTCTTTTTACTGATTGTCATGCTCTTGCCCCAATCTAGTTCCCTCTTAGCCTTTGAACCATTTTTCAGTCTGTTCCTTTAGTTCTAGTTAGATCTGTCTCTCATGTCTATTCATGTTCATTTATTCCTATGTGTATTTGTTTATGGATCTACCCTCCCACAACTTAGTATGGATTCAGCAAGGATGTATGCTTGCAGGTGATATAAAATCCAACTCAAATTGGCTTAAGTAGAAAAGGGAGTTTATTGGCCCACATAAGGGAATAGCTCAAGATAGTTTTGTTAGATGTTACTTGGCTGAAGTGTCCAAATTATGTTGTATGTTTAGATTCTCCCTGACATGTTAGCTCTTTCCTCTGTTATTGGCTTCATTCTCCACCTCCACAAATGAATAGCCAGCAACTCTAGGCTCACATTATCCTAACTACCAGCAAAGGTCAAGAGCCTATTCCTAAACTAATCACTGTTGCTAGAGAAAGAGATGCTGAGATTGGCCTGCATGGGTGGATAAGCCCATCTCAAAAGTTGAGTCTGTCAGTAACACATGAATGGCACAAGAAGGTGATTTTAGGAAAATAGGAGTATGGTTATCAGAGGAAGGGTGGATATGTCTTGGATAATGAGAATAGCAGACATACCACACACACCTGTTCTTTCCTTGATTCTTTTCAAACATTCTTCCACTCCATATGCCTTCAAATGTTTATACCTAGTCAATGCAATAATACGATTCACCACCAAAAATATGCTTGCTTCCTCTCCAAAGAGAGATGATCCAAATTCTCATGTAGTTACTGAAGATAACTCCCAAGTCCAGAACAGCAATGTAATAAGCATGTTTCTCTATTATATAACAGTATAGTTCCTCAAGGTCTAGTATCCTAAAGCTACAAGATAAAATTAGCTACAGAAAAAGCTACAAAATACTTAATTACAGAAAAAGAACAACTGCAAGGAGAACTCATATTTGAAAAGATGACTAATGGCAAATACACAGTGGTCTTTAATTCATAGCATATATCATGCTGGACAGAAACACCAAGGGCTTCCTACCATTAGAGAGGAGAAAGTTCTTTGATCAACACATCTGGCTGCCATATGTTCAACTATTGGAGAATCTCTCATCCATTGTTCCTCCGTGCCATATC
Organism: Spilogale gracilis; assembly: GCA_004023965.1. Lineage (NCBI taxonomy): Eukaryota > Metazoa > Chordata > Mammalia > Carnivora > Mephitidae > Spilogale > Spilogale gracilis. Next base: position 57,980 of record PITA01002879.1, read on the forward strand.
TGCAATGGACAGTGGGGAGTATAATCCTAGCGATCACACCTCTTCAACATTCTCATTACTGATATAGTGGCAACTAGAAAAAAAACAAAAACAAAAAAAACAAAAAAACAAAACTTGCTATTTCGGAGATAATTAGCTTTTACTACCAAATAGCTGTGGTACTCTTCTGTTATGTAGAATTGTTGCTAGGAAGTAGCAGCATAGGCAGGAAATACATTTTCCAACTTCTGTTAATCTTGGTAAAGTCATGCAATTAACTTACGTCCTTTGGAATATGAGTGGAAGTGATATGATCACTTCTTGGCAATGTGGTTAAGAATTAGGCATGTCTTGGGGCACCTGGGTGCCTCAGTCATTAAGTGTCTGCCTTTGGCTCAGGTCATGATCCCAGAGTCCGGGGATCGAGTCCCACATCGGGCTTCCTGTTTGGGCGGGAAGCCTGCTTCTTCCTCGCCCACTCACCCTACTTGTGTTCCCTCTCTAGCTGTGTTTCTCTCTGTCAAATAAATAGATAAGCTCTTAAAAAAAAAAAAAAAAAAACTAGGTATGTCTTCTATGGTTTCTTTTTCATCCTCTAGCTGCATTGAAAGGACTCTGAGCCCCTAGAGAATAGCCATGAGATAGAAGGAGTCTGGGTAGCTAAATGACCTTGTAGAAGGCCACTTGCTAATCAGGAATACCGATAATGGATTTTACAAAAGTGAAAAATAAACATTGGTGGTGTTAAGCCAATCAAACTTCTGCACTATGTGTTACAACACTTAGTACTAAGTTTAATAACTGGCTTTATTCTCCAGACTTAGAAGATTTCTCTCACCATACAATCTACTTTTTTTTTTTTAAGTAGGCTCTTCGCCCAATATGGGGCTTGAACTCATGACCCAGAGACCAAGAGTCCCATGCTCTACAGACTGAGCCAGCTGGGTGCCACAATTTTCTTTACTTCCTATTAGACTTCCAGTCTGTTTGCACCTGGCCAATTTCATGGGGAAGAAAACCTCCAAAGCAAGATGTTATAGTAAGCTGCAGTCTTTGCATCTGGATTCCAATACGGGTATTATTATTTTCCATAATACACTGTGGTATACTCCTCACTTAGTTACCTCCATTTTGGTTTCTGCCTGAGAATAATATAAAACAATAGCTACTGAAAAAGTAAAATGAAACAAACAAACAAACAATAGCCACTAGTTTTGCAAGCGGGGACATGGGCATAGTAGTGCTGGAGGGAGTAGAATGGGATAATTATTACCTTTCTAAGCAGGCAGGAACTGCTTGATAGAGGCTGGGTATGTTCAGACTTCTTCCAAATACCAGTCTTTTCCATCTCTTGCCTTCATTGGCATTAAAATTCTCTTGGGGCTTTCCCAACTCTAATGGCTCCAGATTATTAAAATTTCTGTCATATTTGATCGTAGCCTTTAGCAAAACTGGTCACTTAAAGCAGTATTTTTCCCTCTCAGGCTTAGGTAAATCAAGTTCAGTCCTAAACTTGAGTCTTTCTTATAGGACCTAACTGAGAGGCAACGTGCCAACATGTAATAGTTGGTGCACTCTAGTATCTGACTTTTTAGTAACATTTTCTACATTTCATACTTGATAGGCACATGTTTTGAGTTCTCGTATACAACAGGTGCCACCTTAATATACTATTTTGCTATTGAATTCCCAGCCCAATCTAGATGAGGCCTCATCTGAATCAACTGATTCAACATTTTAAGATCTTTCACTTACTAATCCTCACTCCTGGTACCAATTTGTGAATTGTTAGAGCTATTTTAGTTGCAGGTGACAAAATAAAAAACACAAAGTAACTTGTACAAAAAAGAATATATAGGCTATCAGCTCACATAGCTAAGAAACTAGTGATATATTTAGCTTAAGGCATAGCTTGATCCAAGGGCTTAAGCAATGTCATTAGAATTCTATTTCATTTCATCTCTTGGCTCTGTCTTCTGTGTTGGCTTCATTCTCAGTCTCCATATGGTGACTCCTGGCAGCTCCAGTTCACATAATCCTTACTGTTAGCAATCTCAGTGGAAGAGTACATGCCTTTTTCCCAGAAGTGCCAGCAATAATCTCCATATATTTTATTGGCTTTGATTAGGACATGTGACCAGAAGAATGATTACTCATATTGTTAAGAGTGGAGTCCAGTCTCCCTAAAAGATGTTGACTGAGAGTAATAGAAGAAAACAGGGTTATCAAAAGAGTGAATGCTGAATGGCAAAAAACCAAATGTCTCTCATTAGATACCAATGCGTAGTGATTCCTAATTGCTTCACATGTGTTGGTTTTATCTCCTTCACTGGACTTAAGTCTCTCTGGAGCAGGATCATGTATTTTATGTCTTAACGGTGCCAACCCAGCAGGCAGTCCTTAGATACTGGCTGATTGATTGCCTCTTCGTGTAACGCTAAAGATGGCACACCAAAGAGGGTAAAAAGAGCTTAATAAAAGGATGATTTACAGAGATGTGGGAAGGGTTAAGGGAACCCACTAGCAATGGTAAAGCACTTAACTGGTAACAGTGAGAAGACCAAAGCCTGAAGAAGCAGGGGAAAGGAACTCTTGAGAGCTATAGTTTAGAAGGGGGTGTCTGACAAACACTCTGACTATAAATAGAGAAATGCATCCACTGCCAAATGTGGCCCAGGAGGGGACAGGGGAATAAACACTTGTCCTCCTTTCCCCCAATCTCCAAACTTCTTGGAGATACCTCCCATTGGCCAGACTCAACCGGAAGCTATAGGGCTTGGATAATAGATAAAGTCTGTGGAGGTCAGCCTTCAGTATAGAGCAAGGCAAATAGGATGAAAAATGAATCTGGAGGAGCAAATGTACAATAACCAGGACATCCTTGTTATATTCCTTAGAGCAACCTCTCAATAAAAACTCCTGTAAGTGTTAACCATATAGACTGATTTCCCAAGAAAATATAATTTTATCTTTTCCAATACAGTTGTTAAATATATAACTAATGTGGCTTAATTTTTATAGCATTTTAAGACTTTAACATTCATGAATGCATAAAGCATGAAAAATCTTTTGTTAGCCTATGTAGTTAAAAAGCTATCATCATTGTATTGATATGGAACTCCTCAAGAATATTGTACCTGGTAATCCATCAGAAAGCCCTGGCACAGAACTTGTCAAATAGTGACAAATTTGATAAATGTTTGATGATTTGAAGAATGATTACATGAATAAATTAAAGCATGGAGAGCCAGACTCTAAGTGGGAAACTAGATAGGTTTTCCTTGTTAAAGTTGGTGCTAACTACATAAAATCTACCAATCCTACCTCTTAAAGTCTGACATTGGCTTTTTAACTGTTTGTTGATCAAGGTCTTACCTTACAGAAAATGGAGCTGCAATAAATTTTCTTTGTCAACCTTTAGAAGTAAGAAGTTTTATAATTAACTGTCATGCTAATAAACTCACTATAGAGTCCATTTCGGTTAAGGGACTATTATTATTTTTTTAAATCTAAAACTGGGTTTCCTCGTGGAATTATCATTTAAACGTAGGAAAAATAAATATATTTGCTTCAGTATATAAAACTAGCATAAATAAAATATCAATCCAAACTGTTTCTCTAACAGATTTTAGTTAAACCAAAAATCCACGCTTCTAATCTTTGGGGCAATTGTGTATATAGGCCTTGAACAGTTTATAAAACGTTTTCATGTGAATCACCATGTATTCATACAAGTAGTATTGAGTACCTACTGTGTGTCACACAGAATCTCTGCTCTCATAGAACTTACAGTGTAGAGCATTGTTTCTCAAACCTTAATGAGAATATAAATCACCTGAGGAGCTTACTGCAGATTCTAAGTCTGAGATGACACCCAAGATCACATTGCTAACTAGCTTCTGGGCGATGCTACTGCTTTTGGTCTAAGGACAACATTTTGAGTAGCAAGAACCTAACAGTCTCCTTAATTCATATAACAACTTCATAAGAAATTATCAGTGTTTTTTTATTGTATTATCTTGAGTACTTGTACTATGTACAAAGCACTGTACCATTAACACTTCAGTGAAGATAAACAGTTTCATGGCACAAAGGCCTTTTGTAAACTCACCATATAGAGGGGAAAAAAACTAGTGTAACAAATAATTATGAATGTGTGATTCTATTTAAATGAAATATCTAGGAAAGGCAATTCTATAAAGACAGAAGGTTAGTTTGGTGGTGGGAGTGGGGATTAATTGTAAATCATCATGAAGGATCTTACTGGGGTTATGAAAATGTTTTAAAAACTGGATATGGTAATGACTATACAACTTGATAAATTTATTAAAAATCATTGAATTGTACACACTCAAAAAGGGATGAATTTGATAATATATAAATCCTATCTCCATAAAGTTGCAAAAAACCCCAATTATGATGTAATGTGAAAAAAATGCGATAATAAACATGTAGTCTTAACTCATTTGTTGTAATTCCCTTTAATAGCCAAGAAAATGGAGCTCACAGAGTCGAAGTGATTTGTTCAAAGTGACATAACTAGTTAATGACAGGATTAGCATATAAATCTAGGTTTAGTAAGCCAAGACTAGTTGTTATCAGAAACCTCATCGCCGGAGGAGGCACAGAGATGATGCCAGGAAATAGATACCCTTCACCAAGTGGAGGTTGCACCTCTTGTGGAATTGTCTTCCCCCGGTGCTGCAGAGATCATCCTGAGTGGTGACCTAAGTGGAATCTCATACACGTACTACCCCTGATGGGCTGTGTAAGCCAGCTGTCTTCTGGCAGACCCTTTGGCTTCAGCGGGGTTCTTAGATTCAAGCAACGAAAATTAATTCTGACTGATTTAATAGCAAAGAAAGTGGCCAACTGACAGAATCATTATGAAGGTTGAGAACCAAGCTCAGAGCTGTGCGGCCAAGAACAATACCCGAAATTATGCTCCATAGTGAGGAGACTGCTATCGCTGATGTCGCTAAGCATCCTGGACTCTGCCCCTTTCTTCTCCCAGCACCGCTGCCCTGGGAACTTAATTTGGCTGCAACTGCACTGTTGCAAGAGAACCGACTGCTCTCTTTGTTTCCTTGTGTTTTTAGTTCTCTACTCAAGGCTACTTAGGTGCTTCTGACTGGCAAAGGGCAGGTTACCTGCCTGCACCCAGGCTGCGAAAGCAGATGGTAAAGTATTTGACAACTTCAGTTTCTAGACAGTGAGAACAGGGGCTTCACTTTCCACTTTCTTCCAAGATTCAAATATCACTAAATTCTCTAAGGTAAGAGAGTTCAGATGCTGGGCCACCGAAACAAAAACGACCAAGAAAAAAAGATGTCTGTTCTAGCCTTACATAAATGATGGTTCGTGAAATAGCAACATCGACACAAAGCAGGATGTTAGAAATGCAGAATCTCAGGTCCTACTCCAGATCTGCAGAATCAAGATCTGCTTTCTAACAAGTAGCTGAGGTAATCTTTATGCACATTAAAGTTTTAGAAGTGTTGCTCTACATTATACAACATATATTTCTTTTTAATTTTCAAAGATCAGTCACCATTAGGCTCTATTCATCCACAGTGTTGCCAGAGTTAATGCAGGATGCCCAATTAAATCTGAATTTTAGATCAAGAACAAATCATTTTTAGAGTAAATATGATCCATGAAATCTTTGAGACATACTTATACTAAAAATTAGTCCTTGCATATCTGAGATTCAAATACAACTGGGTATGCAGTATTTTATCTGGCAATCATGATCATCACAAAACTCACTCACCACAGTGAACAGAAATTAACAAAGAGAAAGGTCATTAATGTAACTGCCTACAAGAGAGCATATATGCCATTTTTCTATTTTGCCATATTAGGCTCTAAGTACGCTGATATCAGAACATGGAAATTCTATGGTTTCAAACCTACTTTGAGTTCTGCTTATAAGCATTTAATGCTTGAGATCCCCTCTAATATGAAGGTGAATGTTCTGTTAACCCTGAATATTAACTGTTCTGTAGGATGAGTTAATTTTTTTTAAAAGATTTTATTTATTTATTTGTCAGAGAGAGAGCACAAGCAGGGGGAGCAGCAGGCAAAGCAGGCAGAGGGACAAGCAGGCTCCCTATGATTCAGGCCTCTATCCCAGGACCCTGAGATCATGACCTGAGCAGAAAGCAGACATTTAACTGACTGAGCCACCCAGGCATCTGGATGAGTTAATTTTTTAATATACCTATGAATTGCAATTAGCTTTATTTAATGAGTTTTGACCAATAGCACCTTTATCCCACGGAACCTGACCACATAAACTGAGCAAATGAAGGAAATGAGTGATGACATCACCATTGGCTTCCCTCTGGAAACTGCTATTATAATTTCATTTTCTACCTAAAGGAAAGAGCTTTCAAACATTCTGTGTGGGAAAGAGGCAGATCATATCATATATCAATTGGAATTAGAAGCATTACATTAAAAAATTAAAGAAAACTTTTAACATTCCAAGATGTATACCAATTGCATTTATTTGGAAGATGTTTTAAGTCACTTTAACATTTTAGTCAGTCCCAATATTTCCAATCAGCCAAATAGGGAATTTGGGGTGACTGGGATATGGTGACTTTCCTTTTATAACCTTTTGCATAGTTATCAGTGAGCCACCAATACAGTTTATCAAGAAAAATCTTCCATTTATCATACTCTTACCAAGTCTTATCTTATTCTCTTGACTAGTGATGAAATGTCCAGGGACTGTGAGAGGGATTGCAGTTCCAAGAAGTGGCACATCTTTAGGAGCTGACGAGTGTTAGGGACTAAAATACATAGTGTCCCCCACAGAGATTTTATATTATATTTGCTACCACCTTTTAATTAATTGTTTGCAAGCTCCACCCAAAGTCAAATCACTCTAGGTGAATGATATACCCTTGTTTACAGGACCGGCCATAAATGGGCCTATTGACTAGCCTTTCTTTAAACATTAAATAATAGAAAAAAATTTATTAGTATACCATCAGTCATTCATACATGCTATTTCTATAAAAGAGTTAAGCACTTAATTTTTAATAGAGAACACCTAGAAACTACATAAAGTCTCTTCCTCCTCAGTGGTGGACTAGTTAAATAAATAATGGTGGATGCATAAGAGGTAGCCATCACAAGTCATCTTTTCCTGGGCTCTTTGGAGAAACTGCCAATTCTAGGACTAGAGCAGGAAATTACAAGATGATCCTGGAACACCTTGTCACACCAGAAGATATCATGGACTTCTGGGTCCTATCAAAAGGGGTTCAGGAGTTAACTTGCAAATGCTCTCATTTGTCAAAGAAGAGACAATTTGAGTATGAATTAGGATAACTGTGATGGAATGGATCAGTGATATTATGTATGTTTCATTCTATTAGCTCAGATTGATACTCCAAAACAAAAACTGTTGGTATCTTTGGAAAACGCAAAGAAGCTGATTTATGATTTTCAAAACTGGTAAATAAAGAGAATGAATCAAGCATCTTTCTTATTCTTTTTTTTTTTTTAAAGATTTTATTTATTTGACAGAGAGAAACACAGCCAGAGAGGGAACACAAGCAGGGGGAGGGAGAGAGGGAGAAGCAGGCTTCCCACCGAGCAGGAAGCCCGATTCCGGGTCTCCAGGATCATGACCTGAGCTGAAGGCAGTCGCTTAACCAACTGAGCCACCCAGGCGCCCTCTTATTCTTATATACATATTGTACCGCAGGGTAACCTAATACTTGATAAGAGGAGGTGTCTCATTACAGAGTGTATCAGCTAATAATTGAAGCAGAAATGATAAAATAACACCATATTGTAATCCCTAATGAAATAATGCAGTTAGGAGATGACCATTAATGATTGCTAACTTCACAAAAAGAGAGGTAAGCAGATACTACTTACCTATATTTTCTTGCCAAAAATAAAACTAGAATTTGATCAAGCCTATATATCTAAATAATGAGTTACAGAAAATACAAGTGATAAAGGAATATATTAAATGATATAATTTAAAATCAGAAAATCCAGGTTATGGAAAATCTTACAGGACAAAGCACATGGTTTTGCTTTAACAAATCAATTGAATGAGAAGGGGGAGAAGTCATAGATTAAAAGATATAACACATAATAAACAATTCACTGTGTGGATCTTATTCAGATCTCATTTTTAATTTTTTTAAATTTATTTGACACACAGAGAGAGAGAGAGATCACAAGTAGGTAGAGATGCAGGCAGAGAGAGAGGAGGAAACAGGTTCTCTGCTCAGCAAAGAGGTTGGCCTCGATCCCAGGACCCTGGGATCATGACCTGAGCTGAAGGCAGAGGCTTTAACCCACTGAGACACCCAGGCACCCTATAATTTTCTTAACAACATTTTCTTTTCTTTAACTTGTTTTGTTATATTATACAGTATATAATACTTATAATGTAAAAAATATGTGCTAATCCTCTGTTCATGTTACCAGTGAGGCATCCAGTCAACAGTAGGCTCTTAGTAGTTAAGGTTTGGGGGAGGAAAAAGTAATAGGTGGATTTTCAACTGTGTTGGAGTTGGTGCCCCTAAACTCCACATTATTCAAATATCAACTGGGTGATTAAAAAAAAAAAGCGTTCATGAGACAATTAGGAGAAATTTAATTTGAAATCACTATCTTGAAGAGATATCTAGATTTCCACATGAGATGCAGCATTATTCACAGTATCCATCGAAATTCAGTTCCTTTTTGAATATTTTATGTATAAAAGCATTTTTATAAACACTGGAGATGTGATGATGATATTGTCATTATAGTTCAAAGAAGCATCCTATTTTTTTTATATATATAAGCATTCTGAACTACTTGTGGATGAACTATTTGATGTTTGCTTCAAATTAATCTAGAGGTGGGGATGCTTGAATAATCATTGAAGACATGTAATAAGCTCAAGGGCACTGATTATACTATTTCTACTTTTGTATGTGTTTGAAAATGTCCGTGAAGTGATTAGTTTTTAAAATTGTGTTTAGAGTATGATCACAATTTTAAGTTTGGACGATAAATGCAGAGAATTAGTTCCCCCTTGTACATATGTCCTCCCTCACCCCCACCTTTCTTCCCCATTACCTGATCATCCTAATGTTTCCAGTAGTTCTTTTCTTCAGATTCTCTATATGTACCTATCTCCAAATCAGTTCAGTTCTATAGACAGAGCAAAAAACAACATACAGATGATGTTATTGATGAGCCAATTGCATTCTTTGTTCTGTCCTGGGACCAGTACTTTTTGAGATGGTCAGGAATAGAAGACTGATGTGTAGTAAAGAGAGCCCTGCTTCTCTGAGAGAAGTTAACGGATCCTTTGGGGATAAGCCTACGATTTTGATCTCATTAGCATCCTGAGCTCCATTCAAGTGTGACTGACAGTCACACAAGTCAATACAGGAGTACTTTGGGAGAGCCAAGTTAGACAGTTTTTTTCTTATAGATCAGTGCTTCTGTTCTTACAGAGCTCATCAAAAAACAAATCAGAGCACTTTTGATTCAACAAATGAATGTAATGAAGCTGCATTTCTAAGAAAACTGCATTATTGGATTAAAAGAGAAATGAAATATTAATCCACTTGTTCAAATAAAAATGTTACTGAGGGAAATGGAAGTGTATGCTAGATGATTATTACTGCTTTCATTTTCGCTTTCTTTAATCCTAGCCTAAATCATATCTAAAGACTAAATGCAACCTTAAAATAAAGAATACTTACATCTTTGCCAGTTTTAATCCCATCAAACAGAGCTTATTAAAAATAAAGTAAAATCAAGATGGAAATAGAAATTAGAAATAGAGTGAAAAACAGTAGCCAAAGAATTAGGGAATAATGAGTCAATTTTTCCTCAGGTTTCATTCAGAACTCCTAAGAAGTAAAAGATGTTTAAAATATTCAATAGCATCCTTGTATCATGTTACTGAATATAGTTTGAAAGCTTAAGGTGATATGTTTAAAGATTAGAAACAATAAAAAAATCCTGTAGGCTTATAATGCAAATGAAACAGGAAAAATTATAGCAAGATATTTTGGATTTAGAGAAGAATGTGCCAATCACCAAAATTTAATGTTTAATTGCATAAAAATGCTGGTGAAGTGAAATTAGAAATTCAACAGATGGTCCTAAAATAAAATATTTCTGCAGTATATGAGAACAATTGTTCCCTAACTCCTCTCAAATTAAAGTGCAGATAATTAAGTGCAATCTAAATCATCCAATCCAAGTCAGTCAATTCATTTTATCAAACACTCGGGGGAATGAACTCAAGACAATGCAACTTTCACTGAAAATACAACTTCTCATTTAATTAATAAACAATTACTGAGGGATTACTGGGGTTAGAGAGAAGATACAGTTATTAACAAGAAAAGGAGACTCTATAACCTTTCCCCCTGAAGAGTCCCTAGTTGAGAGAAACTGAAGGCATATGCACCGAAGTACTTGAGATATTGACTGTGCATTCTCCTGATATTTTCAGAAATGTTAAAATAAACAGTAAATTTATTTGCCTAAGATATCAATGACTTATAAGGAGAATTCATAAGATCTGATATGTGGTGAAAGCTGAACTTGGTGTCACCTCTTCCTGGACTTTTCACCAGCAGTAACACCAGCTTTTAGCAACCATTTAAAAACAGTTAATTCATACACACTTTATTCCTTTCAGCATTGGTCTACCTTGCAAGTACATTTCCCAGTGGTGTTTATCTAGTCAAAGTAAAACACTCTGGCAATTCATTTCATGTTCATCTTTATTGTTCCGAGGCATTAAAGACCTCATAGAACCACCATTCTAAGATGTTATTTCTCAAACTTCAGTGTCCTACAGAATCATAGAGAGGATTTCTTAAAAATAAATTTCTAGTTTCTAAGGATGGAGTCCAAGAGTTTTCTTTTCTTTTCTTTTTTTCAAGATCTTATTTATTTATTGACAGAGAGAAACACAGCCAGAGAGGGATCACAAGCAGGGGGAGTGAGAGAGGGAGAAGCAGGCCTCCCCGCCGAGCAGGGAGCCTGATGTGGGACTCGATCCCAGGTCTCTGGGATCATGACCTGAGCCTAAGGCAGTCGCCCAACCAACTGAGCCACCCAGATGCCCCAAGAGTTTGCTTTTCTAATGAACTGCCAGGTGAAACCGATGTTACTGGTCCAAGGACCACACTTGTTAATGTTGTTTTATTTTATTTTTTTCTTTTTCTTCTTCTTTAGAAAATAATCTCAACATCCAACATTGGGTTCAAACTCTGAAATCAAGGCCCAGGTGCTCCGCTGACTGAGCCAGCCAGGTGCCTCTAGGACCACACTATGAGAACCACTCTCCTAAGTGATCCCTATTTCCTTATTCTCAAAAGTTAGAGAGCCGAGGTCACAAGAGGAGTTGAGGAAGCCAAAAGAGAATTTTCTTACTCCTATGAAAAATCTCAGGCCTGGCTCTTTATGTTCATATATTTTTATTTTATTTTTATTTTGTTCAGTTAGCCAGCATATAATACATACATTTAAGGCCAAAGTCTTCCTTTCTGTAGGGCTCTCATCCCAGAGTTTCTTTTTAAGGCAGATAGCTCCTAACACACATGTACTCATAATGGCAGGATGGAGGTGAGCTTACATATTTAAAGAGCTGTGCAGGTTATAATCACAGATTAATGATTAATTATTTCCAAAATAGATAAGATAAAAAACAAAGAACCGAGAATCCTTACTATGTCATAACACATGTAATAAGTGACTCCTCACTCCAACAAAGTAAAACTTCTACACACTAAAAACCTAAATATGAGAGGGTTGGGACCTGATCATAATAGGGAAGGGATGGCTCTTCTTCAAATAGTTGTTGAGAGTGTTATCAACTCCAAAAACCAGGCTGTCTTTTCAGGTGATGAAAAATGAGGTTGTTATTGATAGTAACAAGAATCTCATAAAGTCTTAACCTCTAAACTTAGATTTCTCCTGATTATCTTTTTTCTTTCATCTCCTACTTTTCTTTCTTGATTATTGAGCACTAGTTCTTTAACACAGTGAATTGAATGAAAAGATTAAGTAATTTATTATAGATATCTAATTCAGAGCACTGCATTCAATAAACAATCAGGGGGGATGGGACGCCTGGGTGGCTCAGTTACTGTCTTAGGCTCAGGTCATGATCCCAGGGTCCTGAGATGAAGTTCTGTGTTGGTTTCCTTGCTCAGCAGGGAGCCTGCTTCTTCTTCTGCCTGCCACTCCGCCTACTTGTGCTTGCTCTCTTTCTCTCTCTGCCAAACAAACAAACAAATAAATAAAATCTTTTAAAATAAAAAATAAATGAGGATAATTGGATAGCCAACTGGAAAAAATAAACTGAACCCCTACCACACTCCTTTCACCAAAATAAATTAGTTATGTTGAAGATTTAAACACAAATAAGACAAACTACTAGTTCTAGAAAAAAATTATGAGTGAATTTTATTTTTTTTACAATCTCAAAGGGAGATAGACCTTCCTAAGTATGACACACACCTCAGATGCCCAAACAAGATGAATACATTGGACTACATAAAACATTTCTAAAATTTTGCATATAAAAAATGGAGATGAGGGCTTCATGGGTGGCTCATTTAGGCATACAGAAAGGTTGTTTAAAAGAAGGTGAACATTCCTGACTATGACAGATGTCCATTACTGTTCTTTTACCAGTTTTATTTTAATAGTGGTCAGTAAGAAAATACGGTTGCAAATTTAATTTTCATTTTCCATTTACTTGGAAATTCAGCTGTTACTTGGAAATTTGGCTTCTGTCATTCATATACTCTTTCAGTTTTTCGTAAACCCAACCAATATTTATTAAGTACATACTACGTACCTCGCAGTGTCTTCTAGATGCTTGAAGTACACTAATGAATAAAACAGAGGAAAATTTCTGCCCTCATAGAGCTTAAGATGCAGTGTTGATAGCAGACTACATCTTTTATAACTCTTCTGCTTTTCCAGCTAAAAGACTTCCCAGATTTTGTTGCCGTTGTCTCTTCTTTGGCTTCCCGTGATTTTAATCCTTAAAAGTCATTTTATGACATGACATGATTTATTTTAACTTAACATGGGGGTGGAAAAGCAGGAGGAAAGATAGAAGAATCCATAATTATTAAAGATAGGTGATTGAATCCCTGGAGGTTCTTAATACTACTCTACTTTTCTTTAAAGGTTTGAAACTTTATATAATAAAAATATTTTTAAAAAACCCTTTTACTGATTTCTTAGTGTGATGGGAGGGAGCAAACTTCAGAGCATATGCTAAACTGCCATCTCTACCTAGAAGCACAGAACCACTCATTTTTCAATAAATATTTATTGAGCATCCACTATGTACTGGCCATTGTGCCAAGATACACACAGGAATATAGAAGAGATTATTTATTTTACTTGGTCTACTATACTGAGTTTTAAAAAATTAAAATCTATAGTTATCTAGGTTTGATGTTTTAGAGTGTTTGGCAGTATTTTTGCCTTTTCTGAATCTGAATTTGTCTTGATTTTGGTATAAATGCACACTTTTAAGAAATATGAAAGAAGGAATCCTAAAGGGGAAAAAGACATTGAAAAGACATCTCCTCAAGTCTGAAAATAGCATTCACACAAGCCATTTAATGGCTTAAATAATAAATTACATTAGCAAGGAATAGAGAATGCTTTTTACCTATGAACAGAGAGAAAAGGCAAAATCTGTACCAGGAAATCCCGCAAGGGGTTCTTGCCAGCTGGTAGAAGAGAATGAGGAGAGTGGACCCTTGCTGACTAGTAGAATGTGGCTGATAATAGAGTGGAAAATCTTGGCTTTTAGTTAATCAGTGAAGGAAGTGCCATGAAATGAAGGTAACACTTAATAAAACTAATTGTTACAAAAAATTGTTCCCTTTAGTCCCAAGGGGATAGCTGTGGACAATAAAGCAAGAACTCCAAGCTGCTCTCCTGTGAAGGGAGCTACAAGGGAGTCCATTACCCATCAAACTTGGTTCTAGTTGGATAATGTTAGGAGGCCACTCACTCCACCTAGATAGCAACTTGACACTTGACTTGATTAGCTCTATTCTCTCTCCTCCTCCTCTTCCTTCTATGAACTTTCTAGAATATTTCCTTCTAAATCAGAGGCCAAGTTCGAGTCAATCTCCGAAGAAAGCAAAGCCCACTGTCTTGATTACTTTTCTTTTTGACTCTAAAGGTTTCTCTGGGCAATTCAGGTCTTCCTCATAAAATTATGTGTATGTGTTTTTGAGTATAGAGTGGGGGCTCTTAGAAAGTGGGAAGTGAAACTTTGTTGACAGTATTATTGTGTCTGCCAGTGGCAGGCTAAGGTGAATGGACAGGGAAATAAAATATATCAGATTATAACATTCTTTTTTTTTTTTTTTAAAGATTTTATTTATTTAACAGAGGAAAACACAGCCAGAGAGGGAACACAAGCAGGGGGAGTGAGAGAGGGAGAAGCAGGCTTCCTGCCTGGGAACCCGATGTGGGACTTGATCCCACGAAGGCAGTCACTCAACCAACTGAGCCACCCAGGCGCTCCTGGATTGTAACATTCTTGAGGCAGGGTGGGTTGGAGATTTTCTGTTCCTCACAGCATTCAGTACCAACCTTGTATGTAAGAAATGTACATTACATTTCGATATTGGTTGAATATAAATACAATACACGATAGATACATTACTCTAAATTATCACTGAATTTGTATTACTAGTTGTTTTTCCCTAAGTTTTTCAATAAAGCCTCCAGCTCTATCTAGCAAGGTCAGTAAAGGCCCAGAAATTAGTTATAGGTGGCACAGAGCTGTAGTTTTTATACTCTTTTTGTCTTCCATATATATTGGGAGTATTATAGGAAATCCATTGGTGGGAATAATATTCCTGTATTAAAAATGATACATACAAAAAATGATACATACAAAGACTACATAACAGCATGAAAAACTAATTCATGTTATAATGTCAAATGATTGATAGATTTAATTCTAGCCTCCCTTTTTTTGAGTGTCTACTATGTACTTAGCCCCATGTTAGGTGCATGGTACAGATAGATACCTGGCAATCCTATTGCTCAAGGAACACTTAATCTAAGGAGAAAATAAAGTATAAACCAGTATGGGCCATAATAGATGTGAAAAACTTCAACAGTCAGTCCTTCAAAGGAGTGAAGGACCCCTCATAATTGAGGATTTGGAAAGATAGCTATTTCTTCCTCTGAATTAGTTATATGATAAAGAGAAGAAACTAGTTCTCTCTCCCCACCCCCCCTTTTTTTTGAAAACAGCATAAATCCTTCAGATGGGATTATGTTCTCCTTTCCCCAATACTTCTTTTCAGGTTTACCACTTGAGTGATAGAATCTTATGCCTAGAATGGGCCTTAAACGTTCTAGTCAGACTTCCCATCTGGTGTTTAGGTCTTTGCTATAACAAATGGCCATGGGTCTATATTATTAGATTACAAAGAGCAGAAAACTCGAATTCTGTTGGTTTCATCAATGAAAGCAGACCTAGGTTCAGAAGCTGTTTGATCACAGCCTCAAAAACATCAAAGATCCTCTCTTTGCTTTCTCCTAGCCTACTTTATTTAACCTAGCTGGACCTTGTGCTTGGAAGACAGCTGCCTGCAGTCTTTTTTTTTTTTCCCATACAACATGCTGGTGATATTCCTTCAATCTTTGTTGTTGTTGTTATGCTCCTTGATTTTTGGAGTACATGCAGAAAGAAGGGGCTGCCGCTGAAATTGTTTTGGGATATGTGAAACAGACAAAAACGTCCCCAAAAGGCCACAACAAATTGCTCCTCTTACTGTCCCAAATTGTGGCATGCCCATTGCCAACCAGTAACTGTGGCAGGGATGGGACTATGTTGCTTTATTTTGGTTGGAATTATGCTAATTTGCTTATACTGGAACCACATGCTCCAGTACGCAGCCAGGGCAGGGATCTGACAGCTAAGAACAAGGGGTGTTAACCTAGATAAGGGAGAGCGGATAATGGAGAAACTACCACAGGATATGGCACAAGGTCTAACGTGTGGCCATTAGCAATGTCATGGAAAGCCCCAGCCCCAAGCAACAATTGCCTTCTCCCTCCGGACAGCTTGGTTGTAATAAAGCAGAGCAAGTGCATATTTGCAGCTAAATCTACCTCCCTGTTTCCACGCAAGTCTGGGCTTCAATGACTCCTTCTTGCCATGTTGTTGCCCTCAAGGCACTGGCTGCTTCCTGCAGTTTGTTACTTTGTGTGTGTCTTTCTTCAGTGTTTCTTTTGCCTGGCCCTTACTGGTCTTTACAGCACTCAGAGCCAAAAGACTTAAAACACTGGCTGCTACTGCAGAAAACCTTACTTCTATTTCCAAACTGAAAGGAATTGAAGTTTGGTTATTTTGTCTTCTTTTTACTCTGGGACTTCTTCGGGCTAAGTTTAGAACTTGCACCAAGACAGCGGCTGTGCGACCAAACCTCCCTGGGCCATCTCTGCAAAATGAAGGCACTGGCTTGATCCGTTTCCAGGAACTCGTCTCACTGTCCAATTCCGTATCCCTGGGCAGGATTCGCGTGGGAAGAGGTGATTGTAGACTTGGGGGATGTGAGTGGAGTGTTTGGGTACCTGAAGCCCACACTGCTTTGTGTAGTTTGAGGGAGCTTTTGACCCTTTTCCTCCATTCTGCTCAGGAACGAATTCGGCCACCTGCACCAACTCCAAGCGCGGACGGAGGTGGCTCGGTCTCCTTCCCCACACACGCATCTTCCGCGCCCAGCGCCGCGCAGCCTCTCGGGCTGGAACGTCCGGGCCCGGCCGAGCGCTGCGTCTGGCTTTCAGGGCGGTTTGGTCGGGAACTGCAGCTTCCAGGGCACTGCGGCCTCGGGCTGGGTGGCCTGCGAAGCAGATCCAGATGCGCCCGCAGCTGCGTCTCCCCTGCGCCGCTCGGCCGCCCGAGGCAGGAGCGGGACAAGCCAGAGGAGGCGCCACGGTGCCTGCCGCCTGCTCCCGGGGGCACCAACTAGGCGCCCTCGGCTGGCGGCCCCGGTCCTACTTCGCGGGGTGCCTGCGCGCGTCTCCTGCCCCTCCCCGGCAGCCCCGACTCCGTCCCGCCTCACCCCACCG
Organism: Spilogale gracilis; assembly: GCA_004023965.1. Classification (NCBI taxonomy): domain Eukaryota; kingdom Metazoa; phylum Chordata; class Mammalia; order Carnivora; family Mephitidae; genus Spilogale; species Spilogale gracilis. Next base: position 75,083 of record PITA01002879.1, read on the forward strand.
CGGGCTTTGTCCACCGGCCGCACGGCGGCCCCTCCCCGTTCCCGCTGGCTCCTCCCCACCCCCTCCTCAGGCCCCACTTCGTCGGCGCAGGCGGCAGGAGCGAGCCGGGGACGAAAGGGTTAACCCGGGGCTCTTCCCGGCGCGGAGGGATCCGGAGCCGAGCCGAGCGCGGTGCTGAGGCCGCCTCAGCGAAAAAAATGTCCGCCTGAGGAGACCCACAAGTTCTATTCGGGGGGACCGGCAGCCCGCCGCGGGAGGTAGGGGCGGCCAGGCCCGAGAGCCGCCTCTCCCGCCCGGATCCGAGAGCCCGCGCGGGGCAAAGTGAGCCGAGCCGCCGGGAGGTGCAAGGAGAAGCCCGAGCCCGTTCTCCCGGCCAAAGTGAACTTTAATCGGGGTGGTTGGATGCGGAGACGGGGCGGCAGGTAATTGCGGAGAGGCGAACGGGAGGGGTACGCTGCGGCGGGGCTGGGGGCCGAGGGGCGCCGTCGTGTCCCTGCCGGAGCGGAGGCGTCCCCGGCCCCGCGCCACAACTCCGCGCCCCTTTGTACAGAGCCGAGCCCGGGGTTCCCTCCAACTTGGGGAGCGGGGTGGGGGCGGAGGCGAGAGTCGCAGGCTGCCAGGCCCGCGGGCGGAACGCTCGGCCTGCGCGCCCCGCTCGGCACTCAGCTCCGGCTCTGGGGCGCGCGGGAGGGCAGGCTGCTTCGACCGCCGCGCCGGGCTTATTGTTCGGCAGGTCCGGGGCTGGCCGGCCGTAGGCAGGGCAGCAAAAGTGGGAGGAGGCCGAGCCGGGGGAGGAGGACGCCGCGCAAGAGCGAGACTAGTTGTTGAGGTTTGTATTTTGTTTTTAAAAACGCTCCTCGGACGCGCGGGGGTTGCTTTCCGACCCCCGGGGCCCGCTGGGGACGTCCGGGCGGCGGCGGCGGCAGACGCGGGCCTGCGAGCGGCGCGTTCCCTGCAACTTGTCAGTTCTATTGTTGCCGAGCCTGTGAGTCACTTCGCATCTCCCCTCGTCGCCGCTTCGCTCGCTGGACGCCCAGTCGCCCCCACCCCGCCCCTTGAGACCCCCGCCCGGCCGGGCGCCGCGCCGACCACCGGCGGCCGTGCGGGGTGGGGGCGCCGGGGAGCGGGCAAGGTTGGGCTCGGAAACTTGGGGGAGAGGCGGCGAGTTGCGGGAGCCACCGCGACGCTCCCGGGCCGCGCGGAGGAACGCGTGGATTCACCGACCCGGCGCGGTGCTGGGCTCTCCTGCCCCCTGCCCGCGCGGTGGTGGGAACGAGTAGGGTGCTGGAAGTCAGCCCAAGGCTCTCGCTCCTGCCTTGCGCTCCTCTTCCTCCCCTCACACACTTTGGGCCTCGGTGGTCTTTCTGAGCCTGTTTCCTCTGCTTTAGGACCCGCTAGAAGTGGCCGAAAATGAATCCCCAGCAGCAGCGCATGGCCGCTATAGGGACCGACAAGGAGCTGAGCGACCTGCTGGACTTCAGTGCGGTATGAGAGCTTTCCGCGGCATTTTGGGGTTCCGCTGAGGTTTACCAAAAAAAAAAGGGAGGGGGGGAAGCGACGTGGAGACTAGGCAGCGTGAACTCCATCTGCTTTGAGCAGTAGTTCTCGAGGCTGGAGTCCAGCTCCCCCAAGTTGGACACCTGAACTTTGATGTAATGTCTAGACTTGCAGATTTAAAACTTTAATGCCAGAGGGGTCATTTGATTTAACCAGTTGAAAGGAGAACAATGTAACCATGAGCTTTGGTTGAATCACCTTCTGACCCTGATGATTATTAGGTATTTTGAACTTTATATGAAAAAAGAAAATTATTTTTTCTGCACTCCATTTCCCTCCCTAAGATGTGATAGAATTTATAATAGCTGAAAGAGATCAGTTATGAGAAAGCTAGTTAAAGGCTAGAATTTCCAGCCTTTTTGGCTGAACACTTTTAAGTACACGTACATTTGTGTGTGGCATTGCGTATATATATGTGTATGTGTATATATACATACGTGTATATTTTTAAGTCTTTTACCATGGTGAATAATTGAAGGACTTTAAAATAGCTTAAGTGGAAGTCCTTTTGCCTTTTTCTCTAATGGGTTGAATTCCTTTATTAACTTGTTAGGAGGCGGGATCAATACTTACTTTCTAAAACTGAGTTTTAAGGTATCCTTACTCCATGTAGTAGTTTAATTGGACGTGATTCTGACTGTGTGTATTGAATGGTAATGTAAATATAATGAAATCTCTGTTAGAAAGTGAAGATCGTGGACAAAAATTTGCAATTTAACCTTAATAATCTTAGACTTTTTCATGTAAGTGACTGGGTTTTGAGAACAGACTATAACCAATTTTCCAAGTAGCATTAGGAAATAGTATCACTCAGTGTATTTGCTTTTCTGGGTCTGAATGTATATCTTCAGTTTTATCTTAATTTCCTTCTGAAATACAGTAGCTGATGACTGTTGGTGGACTTCTGTTTGCAAGGAGTCTAGAAGATTTCAGGACTAACAGATACTTTGGGTTATTTTGTAGATGTTTTCTCCACCTGTTAATAGTGGGAAAACCAGACCAACGACACTGGGAAGCAGTCAGTTCAGTGGATCAGGTAAGATGATATCCAAAATCAGATATTCATGTTTTGGTGGTGTGATACATTTTAGTAGAAAAATATGAAGTATTTTTACTTCATATGAATATCTTCATGTCATTCTGTAATGTCCACCTCATATTAGAAGCAAAAACAAGCCTCAAATGAAGGCTTTTGCTTTTAGGATCCATTGATACTTCTGAGAATTTAAATATTCATGTAAAATTTTTCTGTTTTCCATGAATTTTTAAGTTGAATTGTCATCCTGTTTGAGTACAAGGGATTATATCCTGCTTCCATGTTTGGACAAGCACCAGAAGAAGACACTCTGGTCCATGTGTGGTCTTTTTTTTTTCTTTAAAGTTTATTTGCAAAAGTGTATTTTTAAATTTTGCTAAAATTTCAGCCTGTTAGCATTATTTATATTTGGGTTCTAAAAAAATTGGTGAAATAATTCTGTTTAATACAGGAGTATGAAAAGTAGAATTGAGTCAAGAAATAATTAGTAAGACTTACTTTAAAAGATGGCCATTCCCTTGGAAGTCTGCAGCAAGTTAACAATTTTAAGGATAATTAAATGTTAAAGGGGTGGAAGTTGCAAATAAATGAATAGAAAAGTTTGTTTTCAAATGATGTCTATTAAATGTTTGAATTCCATATTCTGATGACGTTTGGATAATGTTTAGAATAAGTTAAATTAGACTCCTATTCCTACACTGGTGCTGTAGTATGCAGTTTTTGTTTTTCCAACTTATTTGAACTCATGATTTCAAAAATAAACAGTTAAGCAAGGTTCATTCCAGTGTTCAAAACCAATAATTTTCTTTGTAAGTTAAACTTATTTCTTAGTTTGCAAAGGTGAAAAAAACAAAACAAAACATGGACAGCATCTTCTTAAAACCAGCTGTCAAATTTAGTAATTCCTCTTTGACCGGTGCTTTTCTTTTCTTTTTTTTAATTTTCTCTAGTAAAATGATAGTTGATTTCTTAAGATACTATAAGAGCAAAATATCAGGAAAGAAGGAAATGTCATAACTGATAATGTCTTAATACCACTTTACATTTAAAAAGTGTTTCTATTTAAAAATAGTTCACTAACTTTATTAAAATATATTTTTCATGATAAACATATAGCTTATGGTTAAAAGATAACATGTTTAACACCTCAAATAAGCAAAATAAAAGCATTCTAGATTTTAAATATGCTAAAGACTGATATTGTTCATATTCAGAAGGATATCATAAAATGTTAGCCAAACTCCAACTCTACTCCTACCTTCTTCCCATTTACTGGTAATTATTTGAAAATTGTCACTTTTTTGGGGAGGGGAGAAAAAAGTTAATGTAGAAGGCTACATTCCTTTCTTTGCTTTCTTTACTACTGTTTTGAGTTTGTATCTCAATTTTTGCAACTAATAATTCATTTTCAGTACTTTCAGATTTAGTTTGTCTGATACATAGTAGGTGCTTAGTGTATTTCTTTGAGTAGTGACATTGCGGTTTTAGGCTGTTAGCTCGAGCTTGAATTGTGGAAAATATATTTAACTGATAGTCATTGGTATCAAGGACATGAACTTCAGAAACTTGTTATTAGCAATACTTTCTGTTTTTAGAATAAAGGCAGTTATTTTTTTTTCACTTCTTAAAATTAACATGTGATTTATATAGTGTGTGAAACTAAAAAGTATGCATGAACTTGGTATATATCATTACAAGCATGGCATTGGAACATTTGTGGGCCTTTCCGCCACTTTCATTATGCAAAGAAAAAAAACTGTCTGCATTGCGGGAATAGTTATATGGTATTTGATTCTTTGTAGTAGGAAATTTTTAATTTTAAAACTGTTAGATTTGTTACTTGTCCATTAAAGTTTGAACTTAAGCACATGTGTCCAGTGGACATAGTTATATTTATCTCTGTGGTTTGTTTTAAATACCAGAAAAAAACTGTGACCTTTAATAATTAGTGAATGGATTTAAATTTTGGAGAGAGCATAGTGGCATAAGTGATTATTTTATATCAGAGTATATTGGTAGATGTGGTTTTTCTACACTTTGTTATCTTAAAGGAAACGTCCAGAAGAAATTAGTATAGCAATATTATTTTATTTATATACTTTATTGGTATCTGAATAATCTTGTATTCTGATTTCAAAGGCTATTAATATGTCCTAATGTCTTTTTATTTGCAGCAATATAAGGAGGTAAAGAGAGCTAAAGATCTTTCTTTCTGAAGAGCTGATGTAAAAGAGTTTTCTTGTATTTGGAGTAATGTTGTTAAGATCCTGAGCCTTTGCCTCATGAAAATTAGTTGTGCAGTATAATTTCCTTTCTTACGTTCTTTTGGAGGATTTAGAATTTTTTTAGCTAAAACATACAATATATTTTATAGTTTAAAAAGTAATTTTTTAAAAAGCTTTATTCCTAAAAGAAACTAATAACTTGTATGATAGCCAGCACTTTTTCAAAAGTTGTTGGAAAAGATGAGAATGTATTTCTATTACTTACTTGTCTGGAGAAATCTGTTATAATGCTATTTCTTCATCAAGGTGTTAATTTTCTTGCATTATCATAAGACTGAATTTGTCCCCTTTGTATGATAGAGTCTGTGGTGTTCTTATAGTGACCTTGAGAGTTCGGTGCCCTGAACTTTCTTTTAGACTGTCCTTTAGTATATCTTTTTCTTTGAGTTTTAAAATAATTCTCTTGAGAGGTGTTTCTCTCTGTAGGAGTTAAAAGTGAGGTACTGTGTTATGTTAGGCCAGTGTATCAGGAGAAAACTTGTTGAAAGGATTGATAAAATGGAAATAGTTCAGGTGTTTAAATCCACTATTCCCTCCAGCTTCAGAGTTTGAGTGTGTAGAACTAAATTGTGGTATTGGGTTTAATTTTTAGTTAAGTTTAAATGTTTACATGATATCCAAAAAATTTCCTTTGTGAGTTTTTGGATCCAAGTAGTAAAAGATATTGAAACAGAATGGGGATATTCATTTTGTAAGCTGTCTATGTATACATTGAATCTATGTTTGATTATTTCTGAAAGTTATTTTATTTAGCAAGTAGAGCTTTACTTTTTTTATTCAAAGCAGATTTTTGTAACATAATTTCTTCTTGCCCAAGATTTTTGGAAATAATTGTAAGAACTATTTTCTAGCTTTTAATTTTAAAAGGAATATAGCTTTTCATTCTTCAATTACTGATCACTTTTTTGGGGGGAATTTTTCATTTGTACAGTCTTTATGCTTTTTCAGAGTATTGATATAGAACCAGAAAAAATGAATTCTCATTAAATTAAATTTTTTAAATTAAACTTTTTGTTTCAGATAACTGTAGATTCATGTGTAGTTATAAGAAACAATACAGAGATCCTGTGTACACCTTAGCAGGTTTTCCACAATAGTAGCATCTTGCAAAACTGTAGTGCAATGTTCGAAGTAGGTTATTGACAGTGATATAGTGAGGATATAAAAACATTTCCATTGCCACAAGGATCCCTGGTGTTTCCCTTTTATAACTGCATCCACTTCTGAAGTAATTAAAGAAAATCCATGGTAATATTAGTAAATACCTGCTCACCCTATTAAACATGGAATAAGCTTTTTAAAATGTGGAATTATTTGTAACATTTGAAAGAAATCAAAGACATTATCAATGTGTATTTGAACTGTAATATAGGTAGGAATGGTAATTTTAAACAGGGTAAACTAGGTTTGTTCTTTTCACTTACGGTATTTTAAGGTAATGAGTAGGGTGTGGTTCATAGTGCGTACCTATCATTATTAAAATTTGTAATAAATATAATGTCTAGTAATACACTCTTGTTCCAGTTTAGTACTGTTGTTTGGGTAACTGAACCGTGTTGGACATTTGCTTCTGGCAAGCTGTAGTGATGAAGGAGAGTAACTGCAGAATCAGTAGGCATGTAAAGAAAAATACAGTATTTTAGGATAAATATGGTCTGCTGTTAAGTGGCTTATTTAAGGTAAAAGCTTAGTGGCAAAGGAGCTCTTTAAAGGTAGGCTATATATGAAAGTATCAACTTGGAAAACAAAAATTAGAGATAAGATTATAATGAGTATTGTGTGCTTTGTAGAACAGTTCCTGTAGTGTTCCTTTAAGTGGTCATGGCTTATAATGGATTTAGAAAATAATTTGATTAAATGATAAGACTTGTTTATTACGTATAGTGAAGCATATCTATAAGGAATTTTATTTTTACCTATTTTCATTAACAATTTAAATACAAATTGAACTTTCTGTCTTTTATTTATTTATTTATTTATTTATTTATTTATTGGTTTTATTTATTTGACAGAGAGAAACACAGTCAGAGAGGGAACACAAGCAGGGGGAGTGAGAGAGGGAGAAGCAGGCTTCCTGCCAAGCAGGGAGCCCGATGTGGGAGTCCATCCCGGGTCTCCGGGATCATGACCTGAGCCGAAGGCAGTCGCTTAACCAACTGAGCCACCCAGGCGCCCCGAACTTTCTGTCTTTTAGACTATCCTTTAGTATATCTTTTTCTTTGAGTTTTAAAATAATTCTCTTGGAATAGAAAGATAAAGATTTGAATCTTAAATGTAAAAACAGTTGCTTTCACATTTTTAGCTTTGAAGGGGACCATTTAGAATAATCTCCTAATAAATGCAGATAGTTTTTTTCTGTTCTTGAACAGTTGGAAATCATGTGTGGAATGTCACTGCCTGCTTAGTGCTGTGAAAGACTTGGATATAAGACAGTACTCTGGCCATAAGAGAGTAAAGTAGTCTCCTGGGGAAAAAAAAGACTGTTTCTGGACAGTGTGTGGGATACCTTTTTCTTTTTTTTTTTTTGATTATTTAATAAGACTGCTTTTGGGTATCATTTGAATTTTTTTTGGATGAGGATGTTGCAATTAGAAATCTAATGCTTTTGCATTTAGGAATAAAATGAGAAGACAAACATTTGCATATGTCAGTTAAAAAGACTAATGAATGACTTTTTTTGTTAAATAGTTGAGCCATATGTATCTCAGATTTATCAGTTAACTGCACATTTATTTAGTACCTACTTTGTGCATATGCTATACTAGTTAGTATCTTTTAGGAAGGTGGGAAATGGAGAAGGACATATACCAAAAAAAGCAGGGGCATTACATTAGGTAGGATGATAAAATGTAAAATTGTGAAGCAGACTTCTGTTTCATAATAAAATGTCAACAACTGCACATTAATGTAGTTTAAAATTGAGTCTGTGAGAATAAGGATATGCTGAGGAGTCAGGGAACTGGCTTAAGGAAGACTCAGAGATGTTGAATTTAGAGTTGATTTTTGAAGGAGATATATGGAAAATGAATTAGAGAAGAGAACTGACCTCCCAGTTGTGGGGATAGCATGAAAAGAGACCCAGAATTGGGACTTTGACTTGCTCCAAAGGGCTATACAGTTGAGGGAAAGAGAAGCTGGTTTTTATTGATCACCACTGCAGTCTTCGAGGAGCTCCTATTTACATACGGTTATCTGAGCCAAACTGCGTACCTTCAAATCCAGTCATTTCCACTTACTAGCTGGGGGCTCTTGGGTAAATTATTTAACCTCTCTGTGCTTCTGTTTCTTAATCTGTTAAATAGGACTAATAATAGTAGCTATCTTCACAGAGTTGTTAACAAACATTAACTGAGTTAATACAGGTTAAGGTCCAAGAACAGTGCCTAGCACCTAGTTAGCTGTGGTGGTGTGAATTGTTAGTGGTTAGACAATAGAATAAGGAAAGCATTTGTTCATTCAGGAAGCAAATATGCTAATCTAGGGGTGAGCTTGTGAAGGTTTGACTTGACATTAGTATATGGAGAAGGAAGGGAAAAAATACCAGAAAGAAGGAACTGACAGAATTTGAAGACCTGGATTTCTGTAGGTAAAGAGAAATGACTTAAGGTTGCAGTTCTATTATAATTGGAATATGGTAGTGCTGGAGGAAATAAAGATGCTGAATTATTTTTAGCATTTTAAATTTCACATGACTTGGCTAATTTTGGAATTTATGAGAGAAAAGCACTAGGAGATAAAGATGTTGGTAAAAAAAAAGAACAACAGCAGTTCTTTTTTGCTTATAAGATTAATAGTCATCACTGAAAAGAAAGTTGGAGAAAGAAAAAGCAGCAAAGGAGAAATACCCATTATTTCACTGTCCGAGAAAATTGTTATGTTTTGATATATTTCCATTTTTTTTCCTGTTAGTCCTTTGTTTGTAAAGTTGAGAGCTTAATGATGGTTTCACTTTATGTCCTTTTTATTTCACTTAATATTTATGAGCGTTTTCATCATGTATTTAAAAGATTCTTTATAAATTTGGTTTAAAATTGTATTATATTACATGAAATGGATATAGTAAATCTTCACAAATTAGTTCTCTGCTGCTTGACATTTAGGGATTTTGTTAATTTGCTTTTTGTTATAAAAAATGTGATAATGAACACCTTTTTGTACATACATATTTTTTTATCTGCACTTCGATTTCCTTTGGATAGGAGATGTAGATTTTGTTTTTTGTGCCTGCAAGTTACAATTAAAGCTAAGAGTGAATAAATACCCTTAGGGAAATGAACTCAGGGAGATAAATTATCAGGCCAAGGATTGATGTTAATGTTGGAGTTAGATATATAAAATTAGTGACTTTGGATATTATTTAAAGTAAAAATACAATTTTTGTTTGTATATGAATGGAGTATAAGATGACATTGTACAGATTTATATTTGTGTATAAATTGGTTGTGTGGTAACTGGAGGGAATTCCCATCATTCTTTGACCTGTGCCTATTGGAATGGAGTGTAATCTGATTGGAGTCTATCAGTGAGGGCTCTTGAATTCTTGACTTCTTCTTAAGAGAGGTGCTATAGGATAGTGGGAGGAATTGGGCTCAGGAACCAAATAATTGGAATGGAATCAGTGCTTTGCAGCTTATTAGCTAGGGGGCCTTAGGCAAGTCATTTAAATGATCTGATCATACTTTTATGTTTTGTGAAAAGTGAATGATAATGCCTACATTCAGAATCTTTATGAGGATCAAATAAGATTATGTGTTTCCTGCCACACAGCAGATTCAAAAATGGTAGCTGCCAAGAGTGCCTGTGTAGTCCAGTTGGTTAATCGTCTGACTCTTGATTTTGGCTCAGGTCATGATCCTAGGGTCGTGAGATTGAGCCCTGTGCCTGGCTCCGTGCTGGGTGTGGAGTCTGCTTTTCTGTCCCTCTTCCTCTACCCCCTCCACTCCCTCTCTAAAAAATAAAAATGGTAGCTGCCGTTATTAATATGGCCTCCTCCTAGTAATACTAATAATTAACAGTAATACTTAGAACCAGCTTTATAGGCAATGTTTATTGAACTATTATTATATACTAGGTAATATGGTAGTGGTGGTGGAGTTGAGGAAATGCCCCCACCAGGGCAAATATTAAAGTTGCTTTTCAGTGCCGTAAAATTACATGTATTGTCAGAAGTCTATGAAGAAATTAGGCAGTAGGTTTTTAAATTAAAAGTTTTTTTCCCCCCAGAAGAGTAACTTTGAAAGAGCACCAGGTACCTAAGAACCTTACCTTTTTTTTTCTTTTATAGTTGATTTCTTCTAAATACTGTTATTTTGTAGATTAGATATTGGTACAGTGCAGAATGGAGACAGAAATGTGTACAGATTTTGAAAACCCTCTTCCATGCTTAGGCATTGCCATTTAGATGCAGTGTTTTCTCCATATTCTCTAAGTACTTGAAATGCTTTCTGAAATGAGATGTAGACTAAATAAATAAGTAAAATAAAAATTATGTGACCTGAGAGGATAGAATAGCTGGGAGACAGGTTGGGGAGAATGTTAAGAGTCTCTAGAGTAGAGCTTCTCCAATTTTTTCTTAATAGCAGAGGAGAAGTAACATAAACTCCCCTGGTAGCCTGAAGCAACACATTGCAAGTGAGCAGAAGAAATCTTACCTTAAAAATTGATGTGGATTTTACTTTCTACTCCTAAACACATATTTGTTGTAATATAAATATGTTTTAATTAATCACTGAGTAAAACTGAGGTTCTAGGGACATGCGTCATGGTTAGCTTATAGCATCGCCTTCCACCTGTTTTGCTTTGTATCTTTGGGGCTAGGGGCAAAGGTGGAGTGGAATGTAGGCTTATATTTTTTCGTTAGTGAGAAGCCCACTTTTATGCTTTGTCTAGAGCATATTAGTCAGCTGTTTTTATTTTTGGGTCTTCTCTTGCTCCCACAGAAGTCTAGGAAAAAGGATCATCACATTAGGGAACAAATCATTTTGGTAGGGAGGAAATTGTTATTCCATAAAGCCCAGAGAAATTTGTTAGTAATGTCGCTTGTCTTTGAACCCTTGTTTTTTCTTTCCAGCCACATCATCCTGTAATTTAACATGCCCATGACTTGAGAAGAAAATGTGTATTTTTCTAGAGAGCTTTGTTGTTGTTCCATGTTTGAAATGTGCTCTGGTGTGTTCCAGGTTTAAAATGTGCTTTCATAAAGACTGTGGTGAGTCATCCAAGCTACACTAATCTGATGGGGACATAAAGATCATATTTAAAGATCACAGTGAAATGTATAAACAGATTAGGGATCAGTTGCTAATTTTTATTGCATTGGGTAGTGACTCAGTGATGAAATTTTCAAAATAATAAAACAATTTAAGATAAGGTACAAGATAGAAAAGAGTACTTTTTTAAAAAAAACAACCCCTATCATACCTTACCATGTTTTTGGCTGTTAAAAATGTTGGCTGAAGGTGTCATTTTGTTTTAGGTACCAAGAAAGTGCCTGTATTTGAACTGAGGGAGTTCTCTGAATTTGAAAGATTATTCTAGTCACCAAAGGGAAGTCTGTTTGGAAACCTCACTCAAAAATTGTTGGTTTATTTTCTTCCGGTGCTTTTGCCAGAGAGCCGCTATGAGGCTTTGAAATGAGCAGGATCAACTCATGATTACTATTCCACCACTTCACTGGTGGTTAATGTAGAGAACACAGGTTGAATTTAATATGATCACGCAGCTCCAGTCAATGAGCAAATGTGCTCCTGCTCTCAGCAAGAGTTGTGGGTAGTGGTAGAGCACCACAGGGATCCCTGCTAGGAGGGGTCATCAGGCTTCTCAGTCCTTGAGGCATATGTTGTTTTGAGGTTGTTGAGGATAAATAAAAGGTTTGCTGTACCACTAGAGAGGAAAAAATTCTAGACTTCACTTTGAACTTAGGGCAGAAGCATGCTTTGGCCACAAGTTAATTTAGAGAATATGAGTTTGTGTGGGTCCTCAATGAGCAAAAACCTGAGTTAGCAGGTCTTCTTAGGTTTTCGCTATTTGGAAGGCCTGTAGAAGCTGACTTTGTCATTTGGTCAGAGGCCCATTGCCTGTCTGCTTGGCATTAAAATGCTAAAGGTTTTAGAAAATGTTTCTCAGTATTAGAAAGTTTAAGGGGAAAGTTGTTTCATGTTTGTTTATTTTGGTGGGAACTTACAGACAGCTTGAATTGATTATGCCTTTCTAAGTAGGCAAATAATTAGAGCCAATTCAAGATCATATGAAATATCCTGAGTGTCTCTTGTCTAAGCATCAGCTAATTCTTTTTATTCTAGGGGATGGCATAATTAATTATTATATGCAAGATTACCTTTTACCTGCCACAGATCCACCATCCCTGATCTGCGATTCTGAAATCCCAAAAAGTGAATCAAAATTTTTCCTTTAAATTCATCTTACATTATTTTAGGGGCAAAATCTGATCTTATCTGGAGGGAGGCCATTGACAGTTTGTTTTCCTAGTTGTATGGTTACCAGGTACTGGAAGTAATTTGTACTGTATGGTATGTGCATTATATTTCTTTCTTAAATTTGAAAAAGTGAATTCTAAAATCTACCTGTCCCCATGGATTTTTGAAAAGGTATTATAGACCCCTCTTGTGTGTGTCTCCCAGGTATTGTTTACAACTCAAAATAAGAATTTCTTTTTTTGGACTAAAGTCCTAGGCTAGAGAATTTATTATTTTAAATAGAGAAAAAATAATGGTGGTGAACCTGTTAACATAAAGGGAATTCTTCTTGGAATTTGGCTTTTCAGGCAGAGCTTTGTGTTTGAGTATTTTGGCCAGTACAGTGCTTTAGGGAATCAATTTCTGTTTTGAGGAGGGATATACTTTTTCATCTTTTTGATGAAGGAGTGTACCAATATTTCCCTGGGCAGTTTGCATGGGAATTTTCAAGGTGTTAACAGGAGATATGGTTACATACAGATAGATAAACCCAAGTAAAAATAATTCTTTACATATATATACATAAATAATACGTAGAACTAGTACTATATGATCACTTTCAAAAGGAAGCCTCAACCCTGACCATACCCACCTCTAACTGTCACCTGAGAGCAAATGGAGAAGAGAATCCTAGTAAGTAATCTTCATGAAGAACAAGAGGAGCTAAGATACAGTTTGGTATGGGACAGATAACAAAACCAGTCTTTGGTAATTTTATGTATTTATGTAACTTATTTTTTATTTGAGAGGGAGAGAGTGCAAAAGCAGGGGGAGGGTGGGGCAGAGAGAAAAACAGATTCTCCTCAAGCAGAGAGGCCAGTGTGGGGCTCGATCCTAAGACCCTGGGATCATGACTTGAGCTGAAGGCAGATGCTTAACCGACTGAGCCACCCAGGCACCCCCAGTCTTTGGTAATTTTATTTTCTTCTATTATATTGATTAAAAGTTTACATAGGGCACCTGGGTGGCTCAGTTGGTTAAGCGACTGCCTTCGGCTCAGGTCATAATTCCGGAGACCTGGGATCGAGTCCTACATCAGGCTCCCTGCTCGGCGGGAAGCCTGCTTCTCCCTCTCTCGCTCCCACTGCTTGTGTTCCCTCTCGCTGTGTTTCTGTCAGATAAATTAAAAAAAAAAAATCTAAAAAAAAAATTTACATAGATTTGTACATAGCATGATGTTTATTCGTGCAGTATACTTATTAAGGGCATCTTCATTGAAAACACACTGATTCTAATGGGTGTATGAAATTTTCCTCATTAACCTGTCATTGACTCGGTCCTACTATTGATAAAAACTATGGAAGTAGCTATGAAACTAGTTTGTTGGGTGTGTTTTGAGGGGCATGCCAGTTGGCCATTCAGACTCTGGTTGCCTTGCAAATTTGTTTCTTGTAATGTTCCCAGTGATGCTGTCTTCAGAACCATGTATACTTAAATAAGCTCAATTAAATAGATTAAGTTAAATAACTGAATAATTAAATCCACTTAAAGTTTGTAGGGGTTTGAGATTCTCTGCTGTAGAGATCACAGAGAACACAGAAGAGATCAGCCAAGGTCTCTCTTGCCTTCATATTTATATAATCTTGCAGTGGTTCAACAAATGAGAATCTGAGTTTGACTGTGGAGGCTTGCTAGACAAGTTGTATCATACTTCGAGGAGTCTTACTGTTGAAAAAAGAATCAGTAATGATAAGAGTATTTTGTAAATATTTACTCATACACTTGTTTCTTCATAATTCTTATAGGAAGTTGGTAACTTCATTTTGCAGAGGAAATAAATCAACAGTGATACACATTTGCCTGTGGTTTCTTACCGCCCCTCAGAAGTAGCAAACTGATGACTTGTAGTTGCACCTGCACTGATACCAATCTACACCAGGGCAAGGTTTGTCTTGAGGAGGAATTTAATATCTCTAGAAATCTTTAAAATTAGTTGTTGTAACTGGAGGCTGAAATGGTGTAATGTTGATATTCTCCACAAGAAAGTGTTTCAAAATTTATTTTTATTAAAAAGAAAACAATAATCAAATTATATATCAAATATATATCAAATATAATCAAATCAAATAGAACTTTTTACAAAGTAATAGAAGATATTAAATATAAATAGCTACAACGTGAAATGTCTTTAGGAGAATGTAATTCTTGTGTGTGGTCTTACTGTCCAGCTGTCATCAGACTTTGTGCCTTGGGAAGAAGATGAAATTTGATAATTGAAAGATATTGAAATATTCACAGCTATTACGTAGTTGAGTCCTAGGAAAGGTTGCTTCATAATATAGGAAATTCTTTATTTTCACTTGCCCATTTTCAAAGATTTAGTACTTATTTAGTTATAAAGGCAAATAAAAGCAGATGGAAAATAGTTATTACAAGGGTAGTTGAAAAATGTTACTAAACATACAGAAGAGATTTTAAAGAGGTTGTTAAAATTTAATTCTGGGGGGCGCATGGGTGGCTTAGTCGTTAAGCGTCTGCCTTCAGCTCAGGTCATGATCCTGGGGTTCCAGGATCGAGCCCTGCATCAGACTCCCTGCTTGGTAGGAAGACTGCTTCTCTCTCTCTCTCACTCCCCCTGTTCTTGTGTTCCCTCTCTCGCTGTGTTTCTCTCTGTCAAATAAATAAAATAAAAAAAAATTTAATTTTGGGAACAGAACTTTCAATGGATTAAAATGAAGACTTATGCTAACTCTTATAGTATTGAATGGTGCTGATTAGTCCATTTTGTATTTTCATTTATTTAAAAGTAGACTGGACTTTCATTTTGTTGAAGGGCATCTATAGATATTTGAGAGAATGCCTAGTAATACCTAGTTGTTTGCACTGATCTTTGCGGGATCGTTTATTTACATTTAAGGTGGTGGAGAATAGAGACATTGTTGAATATTGGAAAGAGGAGGGGTTTGGAGTAAAAAAGTTTTGGTTTAGTGTTGGCTTTATCCTTTACTAGATCTGTGATCTTCAGGCAGTTTGTTAACATTTCTTAGCCTATTTATCTTACTGTAAAATGAAATACTGCCTTAAGGGGTTGTGATAGTGATCAAGTTAAGTAATTTTTAAGGAAATTTCTTTCTAAAATATGGAGACTTACAGTTCTGTACAAATATTGGTTGCCTTATGTTAGGTGGCACAGCAACTCTTAAAGGGATTCTAAGATCACAAGTGTAGATGGAGAGAATGACTATTCATGCAAAACTCATACATTTCTGACAATCACTTATTGAGGATTACATCAGGTGATTGAAAGGTAAGGAACTCCTTATGATAGTTAATGCTCAAAATTTCTAAATTCTTCAAATGAGTTCTTTCTCTTTTTTGTTAGATGAGGGATGTTAAGGCAGAAAAGTAAAATTCTCATGCATATTCTTTGGTAGAACTTTTTAAAAATTTTTTTAATTTTTAAAATTTTTTTTCAGTGTTCCAAGATGCATTGTTTATGCCCCACACCCAGTGCTCCATGCAATTACATGTCCTCAGTACCCACCACCAGGCTCGTCCATGCCCCCACCCCTTCCCCTACAAGACCCTCAGTTTGTTTCTGAGTCCAAAGTCTCTCACGTTTCATCTTTCTCCCTGGTATATCCCACTTCCCATTTCCTTTCCTTCTCTTCCTGTCCTCCATATTACTCCTTATGCACCACAAGTGAGTGAAACCATATGATACTTGACTTTCTCTGCTTGGCTCATTTCACACAGCATACTCTCCTCCAATCTGGTCCATGTTGCTACAAAAGTTGGGTATTCGTCCTTTCTGATGGAGGTGTAATATTCCATTGTATTTATGGACCATATCTTCCTTATCCATTCATCTGTTGAAGGGCATCTTGCCTCTTTCCACGGTTTGGTGATTGTGGCCATTGCTGCAATGAACATTGGGGCACATATGGCCCCCCTTTTCACTACATCTATATCTTTTGGGTAAATACCCAGTAGTGCAATTGCAGGGTCATACAGTAGCTCTATTTTTTTTTTTTTAAAGATTTTATTTATTTGACAGAAACACAGCCAGAGAGGGAACACAAGCAGGGGGAGTGAGAGAGGGAGAAGCAGGCTTCCCGCCGAGCAGGGAACCCGATGTGGGACTCGATCTCGGGTCTCCGGGATCATGACCTGAGCCGAAGGCAGTCGCTTAACCAACTGAGCCACCCAGGCGCCCCGACAGTAGCTCTATTTCTAATTTTTTAAGGAATCTCCACACTTTTCCAAAGCCACTGCACCAAGTTGCATTCCCACCAACAGTGTTCCCCTTTCTCCACAGCCTCTCCAACACTTACTGTTTCCCGTCCTGTTAATTTTGGCCATTCTGACTGGTGTAAGGTGGTACCTCGTTTTGATTTGAATTTCCCTGATAACTTCTTTGGTAGAACTCAATTATATGAATCCTTTGTTCTCAGTGTAGTTGTTTTAAATGCTTGTTGAGGATCTCTTGTAGTGACAGGGTTAATTCAAGGCTTAAGTAGGTATGATAGCTGAATGGTTCTTAGGAATAGTCTGCTTTTGCTTTGTTTGATGAGCAGTAATATGAACAAAATTTTAGTGTCAGTAAGAGTTAACATTTTAAAGATTTAAAAGTATGGGATCTAGTTGTCTTGGTATATTCCCAAGTGAACAAAAGAGGTTGCAAGGATGAAGTTGGGAAATGCAAGTGGAACTCCCATCTCCTGTATGCCTGTGCTTGAAGCAGGAAGGGCTCAGTCTTATCCATAAATGACAAAGGTATCAGGGCTCCGAGCTGTCTGATGATGCTTCTGGTTCTGGATGTGTGATTAGGGAAGATTGGGGTTTTCCAGGTCCTAATACTGCTTTCCATTTAGTATGCTTGTCTGGCTATATAAAACACTTGGCTCACCTGTTATTGGGAAATACTGTGGCTTTCCCTGATTCATTGTATGTATGTGTTTGTGGGATTGTGGTTTTTTTTTTTTTTTTTTTAAGATTTTATTTATTTATTTGACAGAGAGAAACACAGCTAGAGAGGGAACACAAGCAGGGAGAGTGAGAGAGGGAGAAGCAGGTTTCCTGTAGAGCAGGGAGCCCGATGTGGGGCTTGATCCTGGGACTCCGGGATCATGACCTGAGCCAAAGGCAGACGCTTAATGACTGAGCCACCCAAGTGTCCCAATTGTGTTGTTTGGAATTCTTCTTTAAAGAAGGAAATCAGCAAATTCAAAGTTCATAGAATCCAGAGGCCTATTTGGGTGATTCTGATGGAGGTCTGTGGACATCTGGGCTCCCCAGGAGCTATTTGCTAATTATTCTTCAGGATAAGACCATGATTGGGTTTGGGATATAGCATGATTTGACAGCCACTTAACTGGTGTCAGCAAAGTTCTGAGACCTTCTGTCTCTGCATTTCTCATTGTAAGAATTCCTAATCCTTCCTTGAAAGATCTGTATTAAACTGCAACTGCAACTGCAAGGATGTGAGAGTAAATGGTAGTTGAGACAACACAAAGAGGGATCTTTGGAATGGAGATTGAGGGTTTCTCAGTATAACTGCTCAACACCTGGGGACCAGGTGAAATAGTTTATTTTTTCTTCCCCCCGTAGGTAATTGATGGCTTCTGCAGCCTGTTGCTCCTCTGATCTGGTACTTTACTGCTAGACATTACAGCCGTCTTCTTACTGGGGCTCCTTGTGTCCATTTGCTCTCTTTTCCAATCTTAATCTGCTGAACTGCCATAACAAAATACCACAGACTGGGTGGTTTAAACAGTAACAGTTTATTTTCTTACAGTTCTGGAGGCTGGAAGTCTGAGCCCAATATGGTCAGGTTCTGGTATTCTTCCTGGGTTGCAGATGGCTGCCTTCTTGTTTCATTCTCACATTGTCTTTCCTTAACATGTCTGGAGAGGGGTTGTAGGAGAGAAAACACTGTGGTATCTCTTCTTATAAGGACACAATTCATCACAGCAGTCCCACACTTGTGACCTCCTCTAACCCTAATTATCTCCCAAAGGCCTCACCGCCAAATACCAGTTTCTATAGATGAATGCTGGGGGGACACAAGTCCATAACACAATCCTCATATTTTTTAAACCTTTTCCTCCTGTGATTCATGTCAGGTTTTTTCCCTGTTGGCTATCAAAACAATCAAAAGGCAGCCCCTGATGACTCAGTCAGGTAAGTATCCAACTCTTGATTTCAACTCAGGTCATGATCACAGGGTCATGAGATTGAGCCCAACGTTGGACTCTGTGCTGGGCATGGAATTTGCTTAAGATCTCTCTCTCTGGGGATGCCTGTGTGGCTTAGTCTTTTAATCGTCTGCCTTTGGCTCAGGTCATGATCATAGGGTCCTGGGATCAAGCCCCATATCTGGTTCTGTGCTCAGTGGGGAGCCTGCTTCTCTCTCTCCCTCTGCTGCTCCCCCTGCTTGTATTCTCTCTCTCTGTGTGTCAAATAAAATCTTTTTTCAGGTCAAATAAAATCTTAAAAAAAAAAAAAAAAAAAAGGATTCTCTCTCTTCCTCTGCCCTCTCCCCAAAATAAAAAAACTTTAAAACAAAACAATCCAGAATCTCCCCTTGGTCCCCAGTTCTTTAATCTGATAGGAACTTGCCTTAGTTTTATTATCACTTCTTCCAGTCTGAATCATGTGGTTTACTTAACGCTGGTCTATCTGACCTCTTGCCTTTAGTTATTTTTTTTCCCCCCAAAGTAGTTTCCTTCTTGTCATTTTTCTGCCATTTGAAACTCCTTTTCTTTATGAAAAGATCATAAATCACAATTTTATACAAGTGTGGCTTTTAGAAATTTTAAAGACTTTTGGGTAAAGAATTTCTTTTTTTGCTCCTGAAGGCAAAGCTAGGGTCAGTATGGCAGTTGGGGCCAGTCGATTTTGAGTCCAGCCAGTTATTCTAGCTGGACAGCTTCTTTAGTCTAACCCTATAGTTTAAAAGAAGGCTGAAGCCTACTTTTGTTAAATACTGAACATAGGATTTCTGTTTGTAGGACTTGAACTTGGTGTTCTGAGTTCCTTTTCACCTAAAATTCTTTAGAACACTGTCCTTTTTAGAGAAATTATGTGTATGTTAGCCAGGTTAAGAAATCCCTGGAAGCAAAGATAGTGTTCTTTGTATTTCTGCAAACCTTGCTTTGAGGTCAGTAAACACCTGGTGATTGTTTTTAGATTTGGAGATGTGTGATAGGTGGTGGAAAGAAAGATTAAATTTCCTAAGTTAAATTTCCTAGGTTATATTTCCTTTATTGCATTTGTCTTTTCTAACATCAGCTACATGGTGAGGTTTTGTTTTGTTTTGTTTTTTTACATGGTGAGGTTTTAAGGAAGCACTGAACTTGTATGGATTAGCTGAGTGGAGACCTGGGATGTTGGTTAGAATGGTTCACCTGTTCTCTTATTTCTTCTAAAAAGAGCTTAGCCCATCCAGGATTCCACATTTAAATATCAGGGATGAACTGGAAGTGTCCAAGTGGTAAAGTCATCGAGGTTGTATGTGAATATATCTGCCTGTACCAAACCATAGCCACCCCTTGCTGTGAAAAGCAGAAAGTGATAGTTTCATAATGTTCTCTTTTGACAATGTATGCATCACTTATGTTCTTTAGTAATGTCAGCTTATGGGGAGAATGGCATGTCTGATGCTGGGATTGATCAAGTAAGGGAGATCTGTTCTCTGAGGTCTGTAGGAAACATTTTACCACAGTCTGGAAACCAGTAGATAGCCAAAATCTTAGAAGTGGTATTTCCCAAAGATAATCCTGATTTTTAGTAGTTGGGAAAGAGAGGTTGGTTATATGATCTAGCATTGTAATAGTTGTGGGGAAACATCCAGAGGGGCAGAAAAAGATGATCTTATTTAATGAAATGGAGTCCATCACCTGTTTAATTTGTGATAGTAAGGTGAACCTCACCATCTTTTACTAAATGCTTCCTGTGTTTTTTTTTTTTTTTAAGATTTATTTATTTATTTTAGAGAGAGAACACCAGCAGGAGAGGGAGAGAGAATATTAAGCAGACTCGGTGTCTAGCACAGAACCAGACACAGGGCTTGATCTCAAAATCCTGATATCACTACCTGAGCTGAAACCTAGAGTTGGACACTTAGTTGATTGCACCACCCAGGAGCCCCTCAATGTTTCTAAATCATCTTCAGTTGGAGATTTTTTGGGTTAAGGCTGCATTTGTCTACTGTAGAAAATATGTCATCTTCATATTTTGAAGTTCGCTTGCAGATCTAGACATGGTATGTTTGGCAGTTGTATCGTTTACCTTTTTTTTTTTTCAAACTAGGAATCGAGTTGATCACTCTGATGTAATTTGGAACTAAAATGTTACCCTTGTATGTGGAATTTGGAAAAAGCTTGTTTTGAGTGAAACATCAATTGAAGGTTAAGGAGGTTTTTGGGGAGAGATCTAGGGCTGTATCAAGCTGGAGATGGGATCTGTGTGATAAAGATAGTAAAAATTCTCATCTCAGTAATCTATCTCAGAACAAAATTTCTCCATTATAAGCTTCTCGCTTATTTAAGGCACTTTATCTGATCTGTTGCCTGCTAGAATACTCTTTTACATGACTCAGGTCTCATACAGCTTACCTGTGAAATATGTAGAATATATTTTCTTGTGTAGTCTGATAGAATGGTTTTTTTTTTTAATTTCAAACAGTAATTTTCATTGCTTGTAAAATTCAAAGATGTCTGAAATGCTGCCTTTACAGACTTATGGTTGATTTTTCTCTCAAACTGCCCATTTGCTCCTTGTGCATTTATTCAGTGAATCTAAGATGAGATAATTGGTATTTTTATGATTTGAATGGAGGCTTTGTATTTTTGGATTTTGTGAAACAAAGCTGTGTTTGTAAACACATTTCAAAAATATAATTGACACTTTTTGGTAAAGATGTTCACTGAATAGCAAGAAAGTTCAAAAAAGAGCTTTTGTTAACATTCTATAATAATCTAACTGTTTTCATTGACTATCTCATTGATTAAAGAGTACCTGATTTTTAGCACTTTTTGTGTTGAAAATAATCCTTATACTGGGTTGTGGTAAGAAAAGATTTTCTTGGTATCCAGTACTCCTAGGAGTTTGGAGTTTTCAACTATTGTCTAGGTTTAGAAGAGTTTTTTTTTTTTTTTTTAAGATTTTTTTATTTATTTGACAGAGAGAAACATAGCTAGAGAGGGAACACAACCATGGGGAATGAGAGAGGGAGAAGCGGACTTCCTGCTGAGCAGAGAGCCCTATGTGGGCCTGGATCCCAGGACCCTGAAATCATGACCTGATCTGAAGGCAGAGGCTTTAACCACTGAGCCACCCAGGCGCCCTTTTGTTGACTTTTTATTTTTATTTATTTATTTATTTTTAAAGATTTTATCTACTTACTTGACAGAGAGAAACACAGCTAGAGAGGGAACACAAGCAGGGGAATGAGAGAGGGAGAAGCAGGCCTCCCGTGGAGCAGGGAGCCGGATGTGGGGCCTGATTCCCGGTCACCGGGATCTTGACCCGAGCCGAAGACAGTTGCTTAACCAGTTGGGCCACCCAGGCGCCCCTTCTGTTGACTTTTTAAAGGAACTTATCTGGTCAAGTGTGGAAGTACTATTTCCAGAGAAAGAGTATTATGTCTATATATAGTGATTTTCAAGTGGGAAGAAAACATTGAATTTTAAATTAATTTTGAGAGCCTATATGTAAGTGGCTGAAAAATTTTCTTTTTAAACTACTTTTGAAAAATTGTAAAAATACAAGCCAAAGCTAAATGAATCTAAACAGCACAGAAAGGTACACAAAAACAGAAGTTCTAGACATTCTTTTCTATTCCCCATTTCCACTCCATTTGCAGAGATCGATACTGTTCAGTTTCTTCTCAAAGTTTTTCATGCATATGCAAACAATGTAGTAGCTTTTGTTTTACACAGGAAACAACAGTTCTGCAACTTAACCTTTTTACTTAAGAGAGGGGAGGTAGTGGATCACTACGTAAAGTCCATTCTTGAGCCCATATAGATTTTACTAGGACATTTGATTCTCTAAGATATGTATAATGATTTGATCTGTTATAAAAAGTAACATATATTGTATAGTACATATGGCTTAATGAAGCTAAAAACCCCGAAAGCATTAGCATTTGCTGTCAGTCTTTAAGATTTCAGTTTCACCCACTTAATAATTGTTCTCCCCTTTAGAAAACAAACATAAAAATGAATTTTATTGTAATGGAAAGCGTTTGGTAAGATATTCTTTATGTATAGGCACTGTGCACAGGACTCACTTTTACATGAGTTATTTAACCATCTTCATAATAATAACTGAGGCAGATTCAATTTTATTCCTATTTTTGCAAATGAGGAAACAAGATTTACACCATCCTAACACATCTACTTATTGGCAGAAGCAGATTTCAAAGCTGATCCATGCAATTTTGTGGCAGTAGCTAGTTATATAGATTGTTTAAAAAAAAACCTAGTCTCATGGATAGTTGTCACAGTTATTTAATATCAAAATTGGTGAAGTCATTGTTGTTATAATGTGTTTAATGGAGGAATTGGGTTTTTCCTGATCCTAAATTCAACAGTGATTAACATACTTCGGGAGTTTTTAACAGTTCCTGGATCATTAACCCGAGATATTCAGGTTGCATAGGTCTGAAGTAGAGCCTAGGAATCTGAATTTTTAACAAGCTACTGCTTAATTCTTAAGCAACGAACCTGGCTTCACTGATGTATGTCTTTATTTCAAATTTATGAATATGAAGTTTTAGTTCTCACTGATTTTTTTAAAGGTAATGAACCATTATAGAAACACATGTAAAACTTAGAGGTTCATTTAGTGATGTGTGGAAAACAAAACGTCACTTCTTGAGCTGTTATTATATGGTGCCATAAGGATTTTTTTTATAGGGGCACACTCTAACTGTAGTTGAATTAAACTTTCATGAAGACTTTATCTTGTCTCTTGCAGAGTTGAACTGTGGAAGCGTTTTGTAAATCTCTAAAATGCATAGACTGGAAATCAAAATTAAGTGATTGAGTTTCAAAAGCCTCCAGAAATGGGTTTATCAGTATCATTTTTAGTTGAGAGCAGAAATAACTTGCCCAAAGAAATAACTGTGCATCAGATCTCTTGCTTTGTAATTGCTTTAAATGTTGAAGTTTTATTCCATGCTTCTAAGAAAAAAGAATTAAAAAATAAGTCATGTGGTGGCTTTTTGGTTTGGTTTCTTGGTTTGCCTCTTTCTCTTTTTCCCCCTTTGCTCATTTGTTTTATTTCTTAAATTCCACATATGAGTGAATTCACATGGCATTTGTCTTTCTCTGACTTACTTTGCTTAGCATGATACTCATTAGCTGTATCCACGTCATTGCAAATGGCAAGATCTCACTCTTTTTGATGGCTGAGTAATATTCCCCCCCTTCTCTCTCTGTGTGTGTGTGTGTGTGTGTGTGTGTGTGTGTGTTTCTGTATACACATATACTGTATCTTTAGCCATGCATCAGTCGATGGACACTTGGACTGTTTACATAAGTTGGTTTTGTTTTGTTTTTTTAAAGATTTTATTTCTTTCTTTGAAAAAGAGAGTACAAGCAGGGGGAGCAACAGTAGGAGGGGAGAAGCAGGCTCACCACCTGAGCAGGAATCCTGATTTGGGGCTTGATCCTAAGACTCTGGGATCACCACCCAAGCTGAAGGCAGACGCTTAACTGACTGAGCATCCCATGCAACCCTCCCCCCATAAAAAGGCTATAAACACTGGGGTACATATATATGTATCCCTTTGAATTAGTATTTTTGTATTCTTTGAGTAAATACTAGTGCAGTAGCTGAATTGTAGGGTAGTTCTCTTTTTTAACTTTTTGAGGAATCTCTTTGCCTGAGGGGCCCACATCAGTTTGCATTCCTACCAACAGTGCAAGAGGGTTCCCCTTTCTCTACATCCTCTCCAGCACCTACTGTCTTTTATGTTGTTGATTTTAGCAATTCTGACAGTTGTGAGGTGATATCTCATTGTAGTTTGATTTGCACGATGAATGATGTTGAGCATCTTCTCATGCATTTGTTGGCTATCTGTATTGTCTTTGGAAAAATGTCTATTCATGTCTTCTGCACATTTTTAAATTGGATTATTCATTTGGGCGTGTTGAGTTTTATAAGTTCTTTATAGATTTTGCATACTAATTCTTCATCAGAATCACCATTTGCAAGTATCTTCTCCCTTCCATAGGTTGCCTTTATGTTTTGTTGATTCTTTCCTTCACTGTGTAGAGGGTTTTTTTTTTTTAAGAAGTCCCAATAGTTTATTTTTGCTTTTGTTTCCCTTGCCTCAGGAGACATACCTAGACAGAAGGAGCGACAGTCAATGTCAAAGTGGTTAGTCTATGTTCTCCAGAGTTTTTGTGGTTTCAAGTCTCACATTTAGGTCTTTCATGCATTTTGAATTTATTTTTGTGTATGATGTTAAGAAAATGGTCCAGTTTCATTCTTTTGCATGTGGCTGTCCAGTTTTCCCAACACCATTTGTTGAAGAGATTGTATTTTTTCCATTGCATATTCTTTCCTGCCTTATTGAAGGTTATTTGACCATATAGTTGTGGGGTCATTTCTGGGTTTTCTGTTCTGTTCCACTGATGTGTATGTCGGTTTTTGTGCCAGTACTGTACTGTTTTGGTCAGTGCAGCTTGATAATGTAAATTGTTGCTGTATATAGAGACCAAAATAATATTATATATTAAATTTATGTCCTGTGATCTTTCTAAATTAAATAGACTTATTAGGTATACTAACTTTTTAAAAATGGATAGCTTAAGATTTACTGTGTGTATAATCACATTGTAAATTAAGATGGATATATATATATATACACATATACATGTGTATATATATATATATTTCTTACCTGTATATCTTTTATTTCTTTTACTGATTTAGGATTCTGGCAATTATAGTAAATATATAGGGTTAAATAAAAGTGATGGAAGTGGATATCTTTGTCTTGTTCTCAATTTTAGGGCAAAAGCATTCAGATTTTCACCATTAAGTGTGATTCTTTAATCAGTCACACAGAAGTATAGGTTTTCTGAAGATGGCTTTTAGCAGATTGAAGAGATTCCCTTCTCCTAGTTTACTGAATGTTTTGTATCAGAAGTGGATTGAAATTTTGTCAAAAGCTTTTTTCTAAACCCATCGAGATCATGAGATGGATTTCTTCCTTTGTTCTATTCGTATCTTGAATAACCTTGATTTTTGAATGGTAAACCAGCATTGTGTTCCTGGAATAAATTCCGCTTGATCATGATACATTATTTTAATAATACTGAATTTGTTAATATTTTGTCAAGGGTTTTTGTGTATGTAGTCATCCTGGATATTGATCTATAGTTTTCTTCTTTTTTTTTTTTTAATATTTTTTCATGGTTTTGGCACCAGTCTCCTGTTTGCCTTATTAAATGAACTGGATACTGTTCCCTTGCCTCTCTACTATTTTCTGAGAGTTTTGTGTAGAAGTGGTTTTATGTCTCCCTTAAATACATAACAGAATTCACCAGTGAGACCTTCTAGGCCTACTATTTTCTTTGTGAGAGGTTATAAATTGTGAATTCAATTTCTTTGTTGAGGTGATTCAGGTTTTCTGTTTCTTCTTGAATCAGTTTTTGTAATTTGTGTCTTTCAAGGATACAAATTGAGTTTATTGTCCTAAAGTTATTCATAATACTCCATTATCCATTTATTTTTTATTATTTTTATTTATTTTCAAAGATTTTATTTATTAGAGAGAGAGAATGAGCAGGGAGGAGAGGCAAAGGTGGAGAGAAGGAAAAGCAGACTTCCAGCTGTGCCGGGAGCCCGATGCGGTGCTTGATACCAGGACCCTGGGATCATGACTTGAGCTGAAGGCAGATGCTTAACTGACTGAGCCACCTGGACATCCCTTCTTTATTCTTTTTATTGTATATAGGTTATGTACTCAAATTTTATCTTTACCTCTTGATAATTGGTAGTTGTCTTTTTTTTTTTTTAAATCACTCTTATGAGATAGTTCATATTTATCCGTATATTTTTGATTTCTATCATTCTTCATTCCTTATGTCCAGGTTTCATTCCTTATATCCAGGTGATTCTCTCATATCATTTCTCTCATCTCATTTTCCTTTCACCTGCAGAATTTCCTTTAAATTTCTTAAGAGTATGGGACTCTGAGCAGTGAATTCTCTTTATTTTGGCTGGTTTGAAAAGTTACCTTGCCTTTACTTTTGAGGGATATTTTTGCTGGGTATGGAATTCTGGGTTAACTTTTTTCTTTTGACAATTTGAAGATGTCTCTTTATTGTATTTTTGCTCTCATTTTTGTAACAAGTCTGGAATAAGTCTTAATCTCTTTTTTTTTAATGTGGTATGTTTTTCCATCTGTCTGCTTTTAAGATTTTTTTGTTTTCAGTGATTTGATTATGAGCTTTTTATGTGTGTATGGATGTGTATGTTTGACATGTATGTTTATAAAGTTTCATCAAATTTGAAAACATTTTGGCCATTGTATTTTTTTAAAGATTTTATTTGTCAGAGAGAGAGCACAAGCAGGGGGGAGCGTCAGGCAGAGCTTGCTGAACAAGGAGAGCCCCATGTATGGGACTTGGTCCCAGGATCCAAGGGATCATGACCTGAGCCGAACACAGACACTTAACCAACTGAGCCACCCAGGCATCTGTTGGCTATTATATATCTTCAAATATTTTTCCATTTAGGCCTCCAGTTACATGTACGTTAGCTTTCTTGATACCTCACAAATTATTGAGGGTGTATGAAATTTGTTTCAGCTTTCTTTCTCTTTATAGTTCAGTTTTAATAGTTTTTATTGTGTCTTAAATCTACTGATTTCTT
>PITA01002879.1:102373-150529 GCA_004023965.1 Spilogale gracilis
TTTTTTTTTTTTTTTTTTTCGGTTATGGGTCACATTTTCCTGCCTCCCCATGTGTCTGATAAATTTTAGTTAGATTTTAGATACTGTGAATCCTACAATGTTGAGTGTTTGGGTTTTGTTGTCTTTTAAAGAATGTAAACCTTTGTTAGGAAATTAAGGTACTGGAAATCAGCCGTCCCTTCAAGTCTTTTTTTTTTTTTTTTTAATTTCATGTATTTATTTGACAGAGAGAGAGGGAGAAAGAGAGCATAAGCTCTGGGGGAGCTTGAGGCAGAGGGAGAAGCAGGCTCCCTGATGAGTAGGGAGCACAAAGTAGGGCTTGATTCCAGGACCCTGAGACCTTGACCTGATGCTTAACCAACTGAGCCACCCAGGTACCCTCCACCCAAGTCTTATTTTTAAGCTTAGTGGGTTTAGAGTAACTTTTGTGCTAAGAATATTTTACCGTGTTACAAAGTCATAACCCTTCTGAGATTTCTACTGAATGCCCGAATTTTCAATGTTTATGCTCCACTCTGACTCCTTCCAACTTAAAATATCTTCCTAGTCCTGTTTGAATTCTGGGAATTGTTCAATTTAACAACTCTTAGGTCTTTTTTTGCCTGCCTTTGTGGAGTTGGTTACCTGTGTGATTTCCTGTTACTAACATACTAAGGGGGACTCCATGCAGATTTCTGGAGATCTTTGTTTGCATAGCTCCTTGCTCTGCATCTCTGCCCCACAATTTCTAGCTGTCCTTGTCTTTTAGAACTCTATCATCTGTCCCTTCAACTCATTGATATTCTCTGGTTTGCTTCAGATCCCCTCCCTGCATAGTGATGTACAAATTTCCTAGGCAGGAAACTGGAATGATGGTAGAGTTCATATAGTTTGTTTCCCTTTTCTCAGGGATCATAGTCTTACACTATTTGTTTTTCATTGTCTGAAAGCAGTCATTTGACATATTTAGTTTTTTACTTTGTAAAAAAGTTTGTAGTGGGAGGTTAAATTCAGTTCCAACTACTACTTTATGGCTGAAATTAGAAATCACCTTTCCTGGGGCACCTGGGTTGCTCAGTCGTTAAGCATCTACCTTCAGCTCAGGTCATGATCCTGGAGTTCTGGCATCAAGTCTGGCATTGGGCTCCCTGCTTGGTGAGAAGCCTGCTTCTCCTTCTCTCACTCCCCCGGCTTGCGTTCCCTTTCTAGCTGTGTTTCTCTCTGTCAAACAAATAAATAAATACAATCTTTCAAAAAAGAAAAAAGAAATTACCTTTCCTTTTTAGGAAGATAGTGTGGCTAACAGAAAATGTGTAATAGAGTGGAGGCAGTGTTCTTGAATGAGGGCAATGTTTATGATGGTAGGACAACCACATATGTCTGGCCAGGTGTTAAACTGCATTGTGAGTGATGCCTCTGCAGGTGTGTGGTGTGCAGCTTATGTGACAGCTTTCCGTGGAGCAGAGCTGGGTGAGAATAGAAGTGAGAACATGCCATTGTGGAATTGATAGGACCTCTTCTTAAATGAGTCAGTTAATAGTGTGAGGTGGAGTGGGACATCCAAGGTGACGTCACAGTTTTTATATTGTGATTTATTATCACTGTGATGGTGAAAGTCCTGTTCACAAGGATTTCTTTAAGTTTACAAGATTGTGCATGTGAAAATGCTTTCTGAGTTACAAAGCAGTATATAACTTGACACAGTGTTTATTGTTGAAGTCCATCCTCTGGATCTCTACAGAAAAGTCTGTATAATGTTGCCCTGGTGTCATAGTGACCTGAAAAAGTTACTGTAACTCTAAAACATCAGAATTTATATCCAGGGAACAGTTTCCTTTTAACAGTTTCCTTATTATATAGTATATAAATATATTATTATATAATATATAAATATATATACATATACACATATCTAATTGTAATGGTGTTTCTTGGTACAGAAAACAGTGTAAAAAGACTAATTTTCAAAAAAACTTTCATAAAAGACTTCAACTATATACTTCAACATTTATTTGACCTGTACTTTGTGCCAGGCTCTCTGCTTGGTGCTGGGATGTAAAGGTCACTTCATATGTTCTTTCTTTTGGAAGAGCTTCTCATTTTTTGGAGAAGACAGTTGTAAACTGATAAATAACAGTACAGCCTGGAAAAGTGCTTTAAGAACATTAATTATAATTGGACCTACAGACCCTGCAGCCCATAAAACATCTACTTCTGTTCAGAGAGTTGGTGAGCCATTTGTTAGTGTGCTAGGTGAAGGCATAGTGAGTGGGGAAAACAGGAAAAAATCTCTAGATGTGCTTTTACATTAAGTCTGAGCCATTCAGTACAGTAGCCACTAGCAACATGTGAGTATTAAATTTCTGAAAGTTATTTACAATAAATAGTACATTACTTATTTATTTTTATAAAAAATATTTATTTATTTATTTTAGAGAGAGTGTGCATGAGTAGGGGGAAGGAACAGAGGAGAAGCCTACACCTTAAGTCAGTGGGATCTCCAGGCAGGGCTCCTTCTGAGTGAGAGATCATGACCTGAGCAGAAACCAAGGGTGGACGCTTAACTGACTGAGCCACCCAGGCGCCCCCCGTTACTGATTTTTAGTTTAATTCTGCTGTGGTCAGAGAACATACTTTGTATGAATTGAGTATTTTTCAATGCATTGAGTCTTGTTTTATGTCTTGGATATGGTTTGTCTTGCAGATGTTCTTCATGAACTTGAAAATAATGCATCTCCTGCTCTGGTTTGCTGGAGTGTTTTTTTTGTTTTGTTTTGTTTTTTTGTTTTTTTAAGTATCAGTTAGGTCATTTTGGTTCATAGTGTTGTTCAGTCTTTTATATCCTTTCAGATTTTCTGTCTAGTTGATTCTTATCAGTTGTTGAGAGAGGATATTGAAATCTCTGATTAGAATTGTGTCTTTTTTGTTCTTGTGGTTATGTCAGTTTATTTTCACATATTTTGAAGCTCTTACTAAGTGCATTGATTAAGATTGCTATGTCCTCTTGAAGAATTGACTATTTTATCATGATAAAGTGGCCTCCTTTATCCCTGGTAATACTCTTTGCTTATGAATCTACTTTGCACGATATTAATATATATACTTCAACTTTCTTTTGATGTGTTAGCATTGTATATGCCTTTTCTTTAATTTTTACTTGTAACTGTTCTATTTAAAGTGTGTTTATTGTAGGCAACATATAGTTGGGTTTAACCTTTCTATCCAGTCTGAAACTTTGGTTTTATTTATTTTTTTAAAGGTTTCATTTATTTATTTGACAGAAACACAGCTAGAGAGGGAACCCAAGCAGGGGGAGTAAGAAAGAGAGAAGCAGGCTTCCCGCCAAGCAGGGAGCCTGATGTGGGGCTCGAACCAAGGACTCTGTGATCATGACCCGAGCCAAAGGCAGACACCTAACAACTGAACTGCCCAGGTGCCCCAAACCGGTGTTTATTTGTTTGTTTGTTTGTTTGTTTATTTATTTGATCATGATCTGAGCTATAAAGGCAGAGGCTTAACCACTGAGCCACCCAGGCACCCCAAACCTTTGATTTTAAATTGGAACATTTAATGTGGTTGTTGATATAGTTAGACTTAAATCCATCATCTTGTTATTTGTTTTATTTATCTTGTGTTCTTTGTTGCTTTTTTCTTCTTTTTCTCTTTTTAAAAAATTCATCATTTTTATGATTTGTATTTTTATTACCTCATTAGGTATACTTTTTAAGTTATTTTAATGGTTACTTTAGGATTTATAGTACACAATTTTAACTTAGTTCAGTCTATCATAAGTGATACTATGTCTTTTCACATAAGCACTTTACCATAATATAAATCCATTTCTCTTCTCTCAGCCTTTCTGTTATTGTTGCTGTATAGAGAACCAGAGGGGAGGTGGATTTTCTATCCTCTAGTGTCTGTTTCTTGATTTGTGTCTCGCTCTCTTTTCTTCCCCCTTGCTCATTTGTTTTAAGTTTCATATCTGAGTGAATTCATGGTGTTTGTCTTTCTCTGACTTACTTCACTTAGGATTGTACTCTGTAGTTCCTGTCATATTGTTGTAAATCGTAAGATTTCATTTTTTATGGCTGAGTAATATTCGTGTATATGTGTGTGTTACATCTTTATCCATTCATCGGTTGATAGCGAAATCCTGACTTTTGTAAATAATGCTGCTATAAACATAGGGGTGCATATATCCCTTCAATATAGAGTTTTTATATTATTTGGATAAATATACAATAGTGCAGTTGCTGCATTGTAGGATAGTTTTTTTTCCTTTTAACTTTTTGAGGGGCTACCATACTGTTTTCCATAGTGACTGCCCCAATTTGTATTCCCCCCGACAGTACATGAGTGTTTCTTTTTCTCCACATCCTTGCCAACACCTCTGGTTTCATGTGCTGTTGATTTTGGCCATTCTGACATGTGTGAGATTATATCTCATTGTAGTTTTGATTTGCATTTCCCTCATGGTAAGTGATAATGAGCATCTTTGCATGTGTCTGTTGGCCATATGTATGTCTTCTTTGGAGAAATGTCTGTTCATGTCATCTGTCCATTTTTTAATTGGATTATTTATTTTTTGGGTGTTGAGTTTTATAAGTTCTCAACCCTTTTTCAGATATATCATTTGCAAGTTTCTTTTCCCCTTCTGTAGGTTGCCTTTTAGTTTTGTTGATTGTTTCCTTTGCTGTGCAGAAGCTTTTTATTTTGATGTAATGTCCATATTTTATTTTTGTTTCCCTTGCCTCAGGAAATCTGTCTAGTAAAAATGTTTTAATGGCCAGTGTCAGAGAATTTATTGCCTCGGTCCTCTGCTAGGATTTTCATGGTTGTGTATGGTGTAAAAAAGTGGTCCAATTCCATTCTTTTGCATGTGGCTGTCCAGTTTTCCCAACATCTTTTGTTGAAGAGTATCACTTTCTCATTGGATATTCTTTCCTGCTTTGTCAAAAGTTTAGATGACCATATATGCTGTGGGTTTATTTCTGAGTTTTCTATTCTGTTCCATTGAGCTATATGTCTGTTTTTGCACCAGTACCATATTGTTTTGATTGTTATAGCTTTGTAATATAGCTTGAAGCTCAGAATTTGATGGCTCTAACTTTACTTTTCTTTTTCAGATTGGATCAGATTGGCTATTTGGATCTTTTGTGGTTTTGTACAAATGTTAAGAGTTGTTTGTTTTAGTTCTGTGAAAAATGCTATTGGAATTTTAATGGGATTTCTTTATATCTGTAGATTGCTTTGGGTAATATAGACATTTTAACAATAGTTCTTCCAGTTCATGAGCATGGAATGTCTTTCCATTTCTTGGTGGTCCCCTTCAATTTCTTCCATCACTGTTTTATAGTTTTCAGAGTACATGTCTTCCACCTCTTCGGTTAGATTTATTCCTAGGTTATGGCATTATTTTGAGTGTATTTGTAAGTGTAATTGATAACTTGATTTTTCTTTCTGCTGTTTCATTATTGGTGTGTGGAAATGCAACAGATTTCTGTGCAATGATTTTGCATGCTGCAACTTTATCAGTTCTAATAGTTTTTTGATGGAATCTTTTAGGTTTTCTTTATAGAGTATCATGTCATTTGCAAATAGTGAAAGTTTGACTTTTTCCTGACTGATTTGGATGCCATTGATTGATTGATTATCTGATTGCTCTGGCTAGGACTTCCAGTACTGTGCTGAATAAAAGGAGTGAGAGTGGACATCCTTGTCTTGCTCCTGACCTTAGGGGAAGAGTGCTCAGTTTTTCCCGATTAAGGATATATTAGCTATGCATTTTTTATATATGTCCTTCATCATATTGAGGGTATGGTTTCTCTAAACCTACTTGGTTGAAGGTTTTTATCATAAATGGATGTTGTACTTTGTCAAATGCTTTTTCTTCATCTACTAAAATGATCATATGGTTCTTATCCTTTTTCATATATCACGTTGATTGATTTGTGAACACCAAACCACCCTTACAACCCAGGAGTAAATCTCACTTGATTGCTGTGAATGATCTTCTTAATGTGTTGTTGGATTTGGTTTGCTAATATTTTGTTGAGGATTTTTGTGTTTATGTTTATCAGGGATATTGGCCTGTTGTTCCCTTTTTTAGTGGTGCCTTTATCTGGTTTTGGTTTCAGGGTAATGCTGGCCTCATAGAATGGATTTGGAAGTTTTCCTTCTATTTTTTGTAGTATTTTGAGAAGAGCAGGTATTCATTCTTTTTAAAATGTTTAGTAGAATTTGCCTTTGAAGCCTGGACTTTTGATCTTGGGAGTTTTTGATTCATGATTCAATTCCTTTGCTCTTTATTGGTCTGCTCAAATTTCCTATTTCTTCTTGGTTCAGTTTTGGTAGCTTATTTGTTTCTAGGAATTTATCCATTCCTGTAATCGTACTTTCGTGATGTTGATGTTGGTTGTTATTTCTCCTCTCTTTTTTGTCATTTTATTTATTTCAGTCTTTTCTCTTCCTTAATAGGTCTGGCAAGAGGTTTGTTGATTTTATTATCTTTTATTTATTTATTTTTTTCAGAGAACCAACTCCTGGTTCATTGATCTGTTCTGTTTTTTTTTTTTTTTAATTTTAGTTTTTATACCATTTAGTTCTGCTCTAATCTTTATTATTTCCTTCCCTCTGCTGGTTTTAGGTTTCATTAGTTGTTCTTTTTGTAGCTCCTTTAGGTGTAAGATTACGTTGATTATTTGAGATTTTTCTTCTTGAGGTAGGCCCATATTGCTATATACTTCACTCATAGAACTGCTTTTGCTGAGGTTTTGGTCTGTTTGTTTCCATGTACTTTTTAATTTCATCTTTCATTTCCTGGTTGACCCATTCATTATTTAGCAGTGTGTTATTTATCTTCTATGTATTTGTGGTCTTTCCAGATTTTTTTTTGTGGTGGTTGACTTGAATGTTCTGAATATATCTGTTAAGGCCATCTTTTCTAGTGTGTCATTGAAAGCCATTGTTTCCTTGTTGATTTTCTATTTCGATGATCTGTGCATTGGTGTTAGTGGGATGTTAAAGTCCTCTAGTATTATTGTATTATTGATTAGTTCCTTTATGTTTGTTATTAGCTGCTTTATGTATTTGGGTGCTTGCGTGGTGGATGCAAAAATATTTACAATTGTTATATCTTCTTTTTGAATTGTCTTTATGTATTGTTTGTTTCTTGTTATAGTTTTTGTTTTTAATCTATTTTTTTAAATTTATTTTTTTTAAAGATTTTTTTTTATTTGACAGAGAAATACAGAGAGGGAACACAGCAGGGGGAGTG
This sequence comes from Spilogale gracilis, assembly GCA_004023965.1. Taxonomy (NCBI): domain Eukaryota; kingdom Metazoa; phylum Chordata; class Mammalia; order Carnivora; family Mephitidae; genus Spilogale; species Spilogale gracilis. The sequence continues at coordinate 109,629 of PITA01002879.1, forward strand.
AGAGAGGGAGAAGCAGGCTTCCCACCGAGCAGGGAGCCCAATGTGGGACTCGATCCCGGGTTTCCGGGATCATGACCTGAGCCGAAGGCAGTCGCTCAACCAACTGAGCCACCCAGGCTATTTTGTCAGATATAAGTATTGCTACTCTGGTTTTGTTTTTATTTTTTTATATTCATGCATGACAGATGTTTCTCTGTCCCCTCACTTTCAATCTTTCAGTGTCTTTAGGCCTGAAATGATTGTCTTAGGATGTCTGGGTGGCTCAGTCAGTTTAAGTGGCTGCCTTTTGCTCAGGTCATGATCTCAGGGACCTAGGATCAAGTTCTGCATCAAGCTCCTTGCTATGCAGGGAGTCTGCTTCTTCCTCTGCCTGCAGCTCCCCCTACTTGTGCTTGCTCTCTGCCTCTCTCTACTTTTCTCTCTGACAAATAAATACATAAAATCTTAAAAAAAAAACCAATTTTCTTGCAGGCAGCATATAGATGGGTCGTGTGTTTTTAATCTGTTCTGTCACTGTCTGCCTTTTGATTGGAGTGGGTAGGTCATTTACATTCAAAGTAATTAATAATAAATATGTATTGTCATTTTATTAATTGTTTTGTGGTTGTTTCTGAAGATTTTCTCTGATCCTTTCTTGTTTTTCTCTCATGGTTTGCTGATTTTCTTTAGTGAAATACTTGGATTTCCCTCTTTTTCTTTCCATATTTATTTGTGGTTTCTGATATAAAATATCATTGGGCTTATATATGATCTCTTCTGCATATAGCAGTCTATGTTAAGTTGATTGTCCTTTAATTTTGAACTCATTCTTTACTCCTCTCCTCCTCATGTTTTGGTATATTTTGTTATATTTTACATCCTTTTATTTTGTGAGTTCCTTGACTGATTTTTTACAGAAATATCCATGTTTATTACTTATGTGTTTCCTGCCTTTTACTGTTATTGTTTTGGTTTCTCCTTTCCACTCCAAGAGTCCCCTCTAATATTTCTTGCAGGGGGGGCATCTGGGTGGCTCAGTTGGTTAAGCGACTGCCTTCAGCTCAGGTCATGATCCCGGAGACCCGGGATCGAGTCCCACATCGGGCTCTCTGCTCGGCAGGAAGCCTGCTTCTCCCTCACTCACTCCCCCTGCTTGTGTTCCCTCTCTGCCAAATAAATAAAATCTTAAAAAAAAAATTTTTTTTTCTTGCAAAGTTTTTTTAGTGGTCATGAACATTTTTAGCTTTTGTCTGGGTAACTATTTCTCCTATTCTGAATGATAGCCTTGCTGTATAGATTATTCTTAGCTCCTGATTTTTCCCATTCAGCACCTTGAATATATCCTATCACTCCATTCTGGCTTAGAAAGTTTCTGTTGAAAAATCCCCTACTAGTCTTACAGGTTTTCCCTTCTAAGTTATTGTCATCTTTTGGTTTGCAGCTTTAAATGCTTTTTTCTTTATCACTGTATTTTGCCAATTTAATTACTGTATGGCTTGATGTGGATCTACTTTTGTTTATTTTCAGTTCTCTGCACCTCCTGAATGTGGATATCTGTTTCCTTCCCCCAAGTTGGGGAAGTTTTCAGCTGTTTATTTCTTCAAATAAATTTTCTGTCCCCCTTTTTTTCCTCTTCTTCTGGGGATCCTATAATATTAGTGTTACTACATTTGATTGTTCCCTCAGTCCTTCTCATTTTGTAAAATTATTCTTTTCTTTTTTGTTCAGGTTAATTACTTTCCATTACACTTCTGGGTTATCAGTTCATTCCTCTGCTTCTTTGAGCCTGCTGTTCTTTCCATCAAGTGTGTTTCTTATTTCATTTATTGAGCCCTTAATCTCTGCTATCTTATTCCTTATCCCTGTGTTAAAGATCTTACTTATGTCTTCCACTCTTTTCTCAAGTGTAGTGAGTATCCCTCTGATCATTACTTTAAATTCTCTATCAGGTATTTTACTTTTTTCTGTTTTGCTTATGTGTCTGGCCGTGGCCTTGTTTTCTTCCTTTATTTGGGATAAATTTCTGTTTCTCCTATGTTTATCCAAGTCTCTGTGTCTGTTTCTGCCCATTAAGAGAGTCAGCTGTGTCTCCTCTTCTTGGGGTCATGGCCTTATGAAGAAGAGGTCCTATAGTGCCCTGCTGCATAGTGTCCCCTGTTCTTCAGGGCCTTGCATTTCCCGGAGTCTCCATTGTGTGCTTTGAGTGCTCTGCTGTTTTGTCTTGGCCGCTTTATCATTCAAGTCTGCAGACCCTCTCTTTGCCTTTTTAGTCAGTGTTTGGTCCCTGGCCTGAATGTGGCACATTCTAATTACATGTGTTTTGGTCTCTTTGTGAAATGAGACCTATTGCCATCATCAGCAGAACCAAAGCTCTAAAACTCCTGTGTTGGGAGACATGGTATGAGCAGGGGTTTGGTCCAGTCCTCTTGGGAAGGGAGCCTGCTGTGCTGGGACTGAAGCAGATGTAACTTTGAAGGGCGTTTCCACTGATGTGCAGGGGGTAGGACTTGATGCAAGTTAGGTACAGAGTGTTAGTCCTGTGCTGGTGTCTGCAGGTCACTTCTTACTTAGGCTGAGGGGTAGGAGACAGAAATGGCATGAGCTAGTTCCTTTGTTCCTTGAGAGGGTCTCATTGTGAACTCCATTTCTCTGGTCTGGAATGTGCTCTGAGATGAGCAAATAATCTCCCCACTCTATGCCCCAAGCACTCTTCAGATCAGTTTCCATACTGTATGTCTATGGGTTGTTTGCCTGCCCTCTCTCTTAAGAGCAGTGCAAGGCTCTCCTGGCTCTCACAGAGCCAAACACATTGACCTTTGAAACTCCAGACGTTAAGCCCTGCTGGTTTCAAGAACTTAACAAAATTTGGACCCTTTTGCTTTCCAAGCCAACTGCTATGGGAATTGGTTTTCCCTGTATGCCTCCCCTATGTGCTAGTTTGTCTCTTGCCCTTCTTGGTGACTGCCGCTCCCTCTCCACCACAGCAGCTATCATCTGTTTCTCTTCCAAAATGTGTCTCCATACTTCCTACTTCCTTTAATGTGACCTCTTCTCCATCTTTTATTTATTGTAAAGTTTGTTCTGCTAGTGTTCAGGTCAACTTCTGGGGTCTTTATGATTTTGATAGTTATCTAGTTGTATTTGGGGAACCAGTGACCGTAGAGTCCCTCTTCCTCTACCACCATCTTCCAACCTTCTCATACATTGTTATTTACATACCTAGAAATTGATTTGTATTTTTTTTATGTCTTCCATGTCTCTAATCTTTTTAAACATATGGAATAAATCCAGACATATGTCTGTTCATTGTTATATCTGTGCAATTTATGGTTGGATATAGTTGATTGATTTTTTTTTTCTGTCCCTCTGTATTGTTTGTACTTTTCTGCTTCTTTGTATGCCTGGTAATTTTTTATTAGTTTTTAGACATTTTGAATTTTGCCTCGCATGGTGTTATATATTTATTTCTGTATTACTAAAAATTTTGTTGAAATTTGTTTTAGTTTGTAGTTAAATTACTTTGAAACAGCTTGGTCCTTTCTGGTCTTGCTTGGTCAGATTTGTTAGGTAGATTTGCAGCAGTGCTTTGTTTAGGGCTGATTATTCCTCACTACTGAAGGCATCTGTTTTTGTGTGTTCTACCAGCACCCCGGGATCCATGACATTTTTTAGTCTCCCTGCTAGGAACAGACACTATTACTGGCTCTTTATGAGTGCCTGGCACTGTTACCTTTTATTTTGGGGGGTTATTTTTTCTCAGGCCAGGTAGTTTCCTCGTATGCATGTGTTGATTAGTACTCAATTAGCACACAGAACTGTCTGTAGGAATTTTCTTGCTTTCAGTGCTGCACTTTGATTCTCTGTCCTTTTCAGTCTGTGAAGTCCATGTCCATGTTTCAACTCAGTGAATTCATCCTCCAACTTCATTCCCCTTCTCTGTACCTCAGCCTGGAAACTTCCTCAAGTCTGTAAGTTTGGTCATTTATAGGGCTTAAATAATTTCTATCTTGCCTCTTGGAGATTAATGTTTTTTGTTGCCTGTTGTCCAGTTTCTAGAAAAAGCACTGACATTTATTTTCTTCATTTTATGCTTTTTTTCAGGCAAGAATGTACATCCAGTTGCTTTAACTCCATGTTATCTGTTTTTACTGGAAGCAAGAAGTTCTGCCTATTTATATTTAAATTAGTGTTTAGAATTTTTAATTAAAATATAGTTAACATATATATTTCGGCTGTAAAGCATAATGATCAGAAGTTATATATATTACTAAGTGCTCACCATAGCAAGTATAGTTACTATCACACAGCAAATTTATTACAGTATCACTGATGGTGTAATTTTTAATCTCCACCACTTATTTATTTCATAACTCAAAGTTTGTACCCATTTGTCCGTTTTCATCTATTTTGCCTATCCCCCTGTCCTTTCTCTGGCAACCACAAGTTTGTTCTTTGTATTTATGAATCTGTTTCTGATTTTTTTTTTAAAACAGTTTTGTTTTGTTTTGTTTTGTTTTGTTTTGTTTTTAAGATTTTATTTATTTGACAGAGAGAAACACAGCCAGAGAGGGAACACAAGCAAGGGGGAGTGAGAGGGAGAAGCAGCCTTCCCGCCGAGCAGGGAGCCCGATGCGGGGCTAGATCCCAGGTCTCCGGGATCACGACCCGAGCCGAAGGCAGTTGCCCAACCAACTGAGCCACCCAGGCGCCCCTGTTTCTGATTTTTAATTGTTCATTTGTTTTGTTTTTTTAGAGTCCACATAAAAGTGAAATCATACGTATTTGTCTTTCTCTGACTTACTTTACTTAGCATAATTCTCTCTGGCTCACCCATCCAGGTTGTTACAAATGGCAAGATTTCATTTTTTTGTTTTTATGGCTGGATAATATTCCATTATGTACATGTATCACATCTTCCTTATCTATTCACGTGTCAATGGACACAGGTTGCTTCCATAGTGTGACTGTTGTAAATAATGCTGCAATGAATGTAGGGATACACATATTTTTTTGAATTAGTGTTTTTGTTTTCTTTGAATATCCAGAAGTGGAATTACTGGGTTGTATGGTACTTCTGTGTTTTAAGTTTTTGAGGAATATTCGCACTGTTTTCCCTAGTGGCTGCACCAATGTACAGTTCTACTAATAGTGCACCAGTGTTCCTTTTTTTCCATATCTTGGCTAACAGTTGTTGTTTCTTGTCTTTTTGATATAGTCATTCTGATTAGTGTGAGGTGATGTGTCATTGTGATTTTGTTTTGTCTTTCCCTGATGATTAATGATATCAAACATCTTTTCCTTGGTTTATTCACCATGACTTGGGCAAAATATGTTTAGGTCCTCTGCCCATTATTTAATTGGATTATTTATTTTTTGGTATTGTATGAATTCCTTATGTATTTTAGATATTAACCTCTTACTGGATGTACAATGTGAGTATGAATTGTATGAATTCCTTACGTATTTTAGATATTAACCTCTTACTGGATGTACAATGTGAGTATCTTAGCACATTTAGTAGATTGTCTTTTTGCTTTCTGTTCAACAGGTTTCTGTTCCTGTGCAAAAGCTTTTTAGTGTGGTGTAGTCCCAATTGTGCAGTTTTCTTTTGTTTTCCCCTTATCTAAAGAAACATGCAGAAAAAGATTGCTAAAGCCAATGTCTAAGAGTTATTTCCTATATTTTCCTTTAGGTGTTTTATGTTTTCAGATCTTAAATTTAGGTCTTTAATCTGTTTTGAATTTATTTTTGTGTGCGATATAAGAAAGTGGTTCAGTTTCATTCTTTTGTGTATAGCTGTCTAGATGTCCCAGCACCATTTATTGAAGAAATTGAAGAAACTGTCTTTCCCCATTATGTATTTTTGCTTTGAATTATTTTAAAAAGGAAAATTCATTTCCATAGTTGCACTGGCCACATTCTAAGTATATTAGGCCATGTATTGTTATATGTAGTGTGCTCTTACATGTATTAAAAGCTCACATAATTAGCTTTTTTTTAAACATAAACATTAGTGAGTTTATGTTTAAGTTAGGTTTATGTTTCTAGCTTTAATTTAATTTAATTTATTTATTTGTCAGAGAAAGAGTGGGGGTGAGCAGCATACACAAATAAGGGGAGTGGCACACAGAGGGAGAAGCAGACTCCCTGCTGAGCAGGGAGCCTGATGTGGGACTCAATCCCAGGGTCCTAGGGTCATGACCTAAGCCAAAGGCAGGTGCTTAACTGACTGAGCCTACCTGATGTCCCTGTATCAAGCTTGTATCTAGCTTTTTAATATCAAGAGAAATCTAGCTTTTTAAGTTAACAAGTTTATAATACCTTTCTAGTGGATTGTGAAATTGAGAATGGGTTTTGACTTCAGTGCTTTTTTTAAAAAAAATCTGTATTATGTTATCTTCCTGTAGCAGAGTGAGAAAACTCTGTCTTGGTGAGTCATATCTTATTTTGAATTATTGTCTGTTTCTTATGGCAAATAGGATTCTGATTGATAATGTTGTGGATCCTCTATATTGCCAGGACTAAGACAGTGCTTGGCATGTAGTAGCTGTGTAGCTACTTGCTCATTCAAGAAATATTTGAGTATTTACTATGAGCCTGGCATTTTCTTTGTGATATGTGGATGAAAGGCTAATTTGTGTTGCAAGCCTAGTAGACTGTGAATATCCATTGTTTTCATAGAGAGGCTTCAGTACCCTAAAAGTGGAGTGAACCTGTATCCTGAAAATTTAAACTAGATTTCTAGTCATTTCACCAGGTAAGATGGCACAACTGAGCTGCCTTACACCCTTCATTCCAGTGGAAAAATAGTTCTTTCCTTTCCCTAGTGACTGTCAGAACTATTTCATGTAGAGAGAGTGAAGTCTAACGATTTGATGAGCACAATTAAAAAGTTGTGAGATGTTAACCACCTAGCTTAATGAAACATGGAAGTAAGAATCCAGTTTTGTTTTTTTTTTTTAGATTTTATTTATTTATTTGAGAGAGAGAGGAGGAAGAACAAGAGTGGGGGGAGGGGTTGAAGGAGAGGGAGAAGCAGACTCCTTGCTGAGCAGGGAGCCTGGTGTAGGGCATGGGGCTTGATCCTGATCCTGGAATTCCAGGATCATGACCTGTGTGGAAGGCAGATGCTTAACCAGCTGAGCCACCTAGGCATCCCAGAATCCAGTTTTTATAGGAGGAAAACCTTCTGCATAGCAGACCATTTTCTTCCAAGAGTCGAATCCATTGTAAATTAAAGAATTGGAGACAATTTAGTCAATCTTTAAGTTTCTTGTTTTGACTTGGCTGTTCAATCTACTTCATTGTTGGGAAAAAAATTTTATATTCAGTTATCATTTATCTACATTATTGAAATGGTTATGTGTATTGTTTATCACTTAATAAAACTTTAAAAAAAGTCATGTTTTGATGATGGTGCAGGCAAATACTGAATTCGATGAAATTCATAGGCTGTTTCATTTCATTTTCATCTTAAGAAGAAATAGTGAAATCCTTGCTCAATTTTTTGAAATGATGGAATTAATCTGAATAATCAGTAACTAGATGCTGTAAAATATAGTATCTTTGATCAGTGAAATCACTGTCCCTGAGTTGTAAAGCTAGAAAATGCATTTGTTAAATCTGTAATTTTCTGTACCTCACTTATCTCCAAAAGAATCTGAGTCAGACATATTCCCTTGTTATAGAAAATAAATGATTAAATTAAAATTCACTAGCTACTCGTGGATTTTTAAAATAGGGATTTTATTAATAATAACTGGATTATGAAATTTAGTTTGAGTAATTTTTACAATGAAATTCTATTTTTAAGTAATTTCAAAAGTCTTACAAATACATAGAGCAAAATTTAGGCTTCTAGAGATTTCATTTGATATTTAAGGTATTTTGGTAGTTTTTTTTTAAGATTTTTATGTATTTATTTGACAGAGAGAGAGATCACAAGTAGGCAGAGAGGCAGGCAGAGAAAGAGGGGGAAGCAGGCTCCCCGCTGAGCAGAGAGCCTGACGTGGGGCTTGACCCCAGGACCCCGAGATCATGACCTGAGCTGAAGGCAGAGGCTTAGCCCTCTGAGCCACCCAGGTGTCCCGGTATTTTGGTAGTTGTATCCAGAATTATTTTCGTTAACCCAAAACTGTTTTATTGTGCCTTATCCTAATTCTTTGAGATTTAAAGTATTTTTTAAGATGATATAAAACCATTAGTTCGGTAAATAAGTGCCTGTTCTTTAACTCCTTCAAGGATAAGAACGATGCATTGGATATGGTTACTGTAGTTCCATATATCTAAGGAGAGACTATATATACTATGCTAGTAATTCTAATACAATATAAACCTTTTGATATTCTTGTAGACATGTTAGAATAAATACTGTGAAAAAACTTAATGAGTAAACGCGTTAACCCATCTGTCTTTTTCCCCTTGTGTATCTGACCTTATTATTAACATGAAAACCACCAGAGTATAAGACTCTCTAGTTATATTTATATGAGTAGTCTCAAGATCTTACAGTATAATATGTAGCACAATGTAGTCAAATGCATAATATTATGCATGTAGTATTAGTATTTAGGGGTTGAATGCCTGAAAACTGTTCTTCTTGAGGTTTTGTCTTAGTAATAGTTAACTTTCAGTTTCCATCATTTTCAAACTGCAAGCCATTACCCTTTAGTGAGTTGAGAAAACATTTTAGTGGATCTCACATATCATGGTAAATGCAACAGAACAGAAGCTATGAGAATGCATCACATGTACTTATAGGATTGTTTTTATAAAATTTTAGCTTGTTATATAAATATACATTTATATACACTAGGTGGTGATATAAAATGTATTTAACAGTGGATTGAAGTAAAACAGCAACAAAAAGCTGAAAAAAAACCTTTGAAAGCCATGATCTTGTAGTTAAAAGCCATGATCTCGTAGTTAATTTTAGCTGCCACTTTCTCTACTGTTTTGTAAGGTGTGAATGTGATTTGATTTGCACAACTGAAGTGTGATGGCTTTGGTTTTTGTTAATACTGCCTTGCAAAATGCTTGACACTGTGGCTTAAACTCCACTCCAGATTCCTGTATTGAATAAAAGGTCTGTTACAACTGTTTTTGTTCTAGGTAACCTTTTGTTCTAGGTAAGTCTTTCAGGTCACCGACTCGCCTTAGACATCCTTTAAAGAAAGAGGGTAGTCTCATTGGCATTGGAGGCAATTGACATTTCTATCCATATCAAGGAAAAGATTTCCAGAAATACAAGGAGAAACTAGAATGTAGTTTTGTAAAAACGAAAAACAAAAACATAGTATCACAGAGGAGAAAGTTCTTCCAGTTAATGATGTAACCTACCTGCACCTCAGTTTGCAAAGTAAAAGGAGAGTAGTGTTACTTGATTTCTCCGGTTATTTTCTCATAGAAAATTTGGAACTTTTCAGACATCTTTACCTCTCTTTCAACTCTGGAATTCCATCAAATATTTGGAATGATATTATGAACAACTTGATTTTCAGGAGTTCAGAACCCTAATGAACTGGAAACAAACTACATTTATTAATATGTGTGCATTGAAATAATTTTCCATGAGCCTGTCTGGTCTGTTTGACAAAGTTTATTTAGAAGAATTAAATGCTTATAGCCTACATATTGGAAAAAATATTTTGGAACTTTCTTTGAAGTGAATGTTTCTTTGAAGCAGATTTAATTTGTATGGATGTGTCAAGGTCAGTGTTTTTCACTCCCTGTAGAATTATTTTCTGATATTGTAATGAAAATCAATTGCAAAAGATAAATTCAGCATTTGAATACTTTTTACTCTGACTTTTATTTTTTAGGAACACATATAGTTCTTAGAATTGAGGTTATTTTCAGAATCTTAGCAGGTCTTTGCCTTCATAATGCTTTTTAAGTGCTTGATTTTTGGATTTTACTGTTATGGTATTTGCGGTTAATCTGAGAGCTACTTGAGCATAGAAAGCACAGCTTACTTGATTTGGGAATGTGGAGCAGTAGAAGTTGAGTATATATGAAAAAAAATTTCTTTATCGGAAGTATTTTATATCTGTAAACATACTTGAACTTCATGGCTGTAATTTTTACATGTGCCATTTGTTAGCAAATATGTTCTTTATGAAATTTTGGCAGAGTATACTTTATAGCCTCTCCCTTTTAGAGCCTCTGTTCTTTCTTCCTAAAGAAAACTTTAATTCTAGGTAGAATTTAGCTTTATTTAAATAAGGTCTTTAGTTAGGACATTCTTAACCAAGGGATCACACCTGTATTTTTATTTTTAGTTTATTATTTTTTTTTTAGGAAAGTGTTTTGTGATATATAAAAAGGGAGAAATCCTTGATCAAATTTCACCTGAACTCAAGGTTTTATTTAATTGACTTTCATACTTTAGGACATCTGCTTTATAATATGAAAGGAGATTCCCACCCACAATTTTCTCTCTTCCTCTTTAGATACAGCTGTTTATTTTGAAGTAACTCTGGTTCTTCATGAATTGGCAGATACTGTTAATACCTTGTATTACAGCAAGTAAAAATTGTTATGATTGTGACACAGGATATTCCTTGTGCCTGGAGGAGGAAACCGGCCAAGTTTGAACATTGTTCATGTATGTATCATAGGGTGCTGCTAACTTGGTTCCCTGAGAACATGAGATTGCCATAGCAACAAAGGCTCTTTCAAGGCAGAAATCTTGGCAGAACAGTCGGGTCTTTTGAAGTGCTGGTTGTGTTGATAGGAAAGGATCCAGTCAGCAGTAAGCATGCAACTGTAGGCCAGCACAAGGAAAATAAGCATTTAGTTTTTAGCTTTAGCTTGAAAGCAAATATATTTTGAGTTTCCCCCCAAAGCTAATCTTAGCTCCAAACAAATATTTATATGAGGTTTTCTTTTCACATGTATGCTGTTTCAAGAACATAAGTTCTCAAGCATGTGCTCTGTGATTTTTTTGGCTGGCCTGAGATTGAATTTTTAGAAAAATCAGTGTGGTGTAAAGCATTCTAATATTAATGCGTTTGGGTATTAAAAGCAGAGTAGATAAAAATCATTAAAAATTACTCAGTTCAGAGTTTGGTCCTGTTTAAAAACTAGTAAAAAACAAAAATAAATCTTCAAACTCCATGATTTGCCTACTGTTATCAGGATCCTTATTTTACCTCTCTGTTCTGCACCCTGAATCTCCACCTTCATCATGGTTTTCGCTCTTGTGGCTGTTCTTGCAGCTTCCTGTTTATGTGTTTTTGTGTTGTGTCTTAATAATAAACTTTTTGTTGGTAGGAATTATGTCTTTCATTCTCGTGCCTTTTAAGAAAAGATCGGACACATGGTTAGGACCTAGTAAAAACTAGTTTATTGATGGTTTTAACTTGAAATATGTTGATCAAAAAATCATATTCAAATAATAGACTAGCTTTTTAGTAGGTTGTATATATAGTCACTGTAGATGGTGAACTATCTTGAGGGTACTGTTATTTTTAATGCTTGATTCCAGGCTGGATAATAATTTGTATAGTTTTTACCCCAGCCATACATTTTCGTCTACACTGATGAACCCAGAAATGATCTGGATGACCATTTTTCTCAATCCTCCCAAGAATGATATATGTAACTGGTATCATTTTAGATGCCTAGGAGAGAAGTTAATACAGCACATATAGTGAATGACGTAATGGTACGAGGGCTTAATTCTTATGTGGAGGACTTGTTTGAATTTTTCCATATAGTACTTTTACTGTTCTCTTCTGTTATATCTTTTTTTTAAGAAATAGAAGCTGGGGGATGCCTGGGTGGCTCGGTTGGTTGGGCAGGTGCCTTTGGCTCAGGTCATGACCCTGGAGTACCACATTGGTACAATCCTACTGCATTGGCTCCCAGCTCCATGGGGAGTCTGTTTCTCCCTCTGACCTTCTCCCCTCTCGTGCTTTCTCTCTCTCTCTCTCTCTGTCTCTCTCAAATAAAAAAAAAAAAAAAAAAGAAATGGAACCTGGTAAACCTTTTTTTTTTTAAGATTTTGTTTATTTATTTGACGAGTGAAACACAGCTAGAGAGGAAACACAAGCAGGGGGAGTGAGAGAAGGAGAAGCAGGCTTCCCACTGGGCAGGGAGCCTGACTCTGGGATCATGACCTGAGCCGAAGGCAGAAGCTTAAGGCAGAAGCTTAAGACAGAAGCTTAATGACTGAGCCACCCAGGTGCCCCTAAGCTGGTAAAACTTTTAATCAGAAGTTTTGCCATTTTGATTTATTAGAAGCTGTTGAAATGATAACCCTGTTTTAAGCACAACTACTATCTGCAGATGTAAAATACAATTCCTACTTTTTAGCCTAGTTGAAAAGGGAAAAGTTTTGCTATTAAAGAAACTTGAAAAAATTTTCCTCCTCTAATCTAAGAATGAAGAGGAAGAGCAAATTTAGCTGCTGAATTAGGTTTTAAAGATTATTTTATTATCCCATCTGAAAAAGAATCCATTGGATATTTACATACGTTTTATACCAAGAAATGTTAAACTTCATCCTTTGTTTTTAAAAGTCATTATTCATTAAAGACATATCTAAAGTACATAATTAAGTTCAAAATTCATATTTAGCTTTTTGCCTTTGCTTATTGAGCAGGTTTAGGGGAAATGGCCAGGGCCTTTGGGGGTGCTTGGGTCTTTTGGGTCAGATAAAACTTTAGGGATATTCCCCATTCCCAGGATAGTTATTATTCCCTTAATACAAGTAGAGTAAAGAAACTCTTGCAGTTAGCTGATAGGAAAAATGATTTGACAGTTGAGGATTTACATATAGTTTTTCACTGCTTCTAACAGTATGTTACATTCAGTTGAATTTTCTTAAAGAAACAGCACTTTGTTTTAGTCATTTTTGAATAAAATATAAACTGTATTATGAATTTATTGCTTTCTTAAAGCTTACTGGATATCTAGCTTTGTCAGGGTTATAGTCATGAATATTTTTTATACTTTGCTCTAATACAGGGGTGTTATGACAAAGGTTGGTAGCGTTGTTTGGTTCTATGGGAATTTTTTTCTGATTTCTGTGCATATATATATGTGGCATTTTTACTTTTTATTTCCTTATTACCTATAGTAATTTCTTACCTTGTCAGTTTTTAGCAGGACTGAGCAATTTTTGGCTTTTATTATGCTGTATAGTCTATTTGGTTCTATCATCTAACCTGCTAAAAACTGACTAGGATTAATGAGGTAGGTAAGTTGTAAAGTCTCTTGTTAAAATCAAGAGACTCTGTTGATATATGAAAATAAGCCAGGGAATGACTTTCACCTCTCTTGTGGGGAAGAGTACATGAGCTTTATTTAGGCTTTTTTTTCTAGCTTATTTCTCTGTTTGCCTCTGGGTAGAGTTGATGGCAGTCACTTAATATGTGGCTACGAGATATATAAAGTGTTGTGATTTCTCCTTCAAGTGACTTTGATATTAAAAGCAATTTATTAAACATTTTTTCTTTCATATAGTAGCAAAATTTGAAAAAAATAAATGATTTATATACATTAAATGTATTTGATTGTGAGCTCAACCAGTTGTGAATTAAAGGTATATCAAGTACTTAGTAAATAACAGAAATGTTTTTGGCATAAAATGGATTAAGTTGATTTGGATTTGTAATTATTGGTAGTGGTTACTTACACTCTAATATGCCCTAAGGAACATTCTTTTGAATACCTTCTAGCCTTTTCTGGTGTGAAAAAGCCTTTTTGTAAATGTAAAGGAAAATAAAGAATATTTAAATCACCCCTTTTGGTTATTGAGAGTAGAGATTCAATTGCTCAGTTAAGAAATACTTGTCAGGGATATTCTTTGTCAGGGATAAACTATGTTACTGAATGAAACATAGTTTATTAATATGATGGGTTCTTTGTAGTTCCTGAAACTTGTGGCTACTGTATGAACCTTTTTAAAACTCTGGCTTCCTTTCATTTTTCTTCGTCAGTCTGTCTAGCTCACTGAGTGAGGAGAGAGCTGTCTGCCAAGGCCCAGATGTGCCTTTTTCCTCACTGTGGCACTCTTGGTTTTGCTGAATTTTCTATATGAGGGAGTAGGCCAAGTTCATAGAAGTAGGAACAAACTGATGAGGACTTGTTCTGGGTTCAGAAAAAGTTCATAAACGGAGAGAGGTTTGTTACCTGGATGGCTTGGGGAGGGACACTACTAAAGGTTTTTCAGCTCAGTCTTACTGCAGTGAGAGGAGGAGATCAAGTATCAGGGCGACAGAAACACAGCTAGAGAGGGAATACAAGCAGGGGAGTGAGAGAGAGAGAAGCAGCGTTCCTGCTGAGCAGGGAGCCCCATATGGGACTCGGGACTCAATCCCCAGACTCTGGCGTCTTGACCTGCAACGAAGGCAGAAGGCAGACGTTTAACAACTGAACCACCAAGGCGCCCCCATTAGAGCTCTTCTAATCTGAGGAGCTTGAACACAGTAACCATAGTGGAATTGTAAATAAATAAATAAAATGTGAGTGTTGTTTCATGTTAAGCTAGTTAATATAGAGGAGTTTCTCTTTTGGCTAGATTAAAAAAATAACATTTTTTTCAGCTACTCAGTGGTTACTAAATGGTTCAGTCAGTAGAACATGCGACTCTTGATCTTAGTATTATGAGTTTGAGCCCCATATTGGGTGTGGAGATTACTTAAATAAATAAAAAAATTTAAAAAATAGTAATAATTTTGGTTCCATGTTTTTGGCTTGTGTTTAATTAGAAATAGTTGAAAAAACTGGCTTCCATTATTTTCTTTTGGCTCTGTTCATAAGATTACTTTTAGAACATGAACCAAAATAAATCAGATTGCTTTTCAGTCAATTTGAAACAAATAGGAGCTATTTGGAAGAGCAGCAGCATGGCTTTGACTTTTACTCTGACTGAAATGGGAAGCCATTGGAAGGAATGACATCTCATTTAGTGTTTTAAGAGGATTGCCCTGGTCACAGTGTAGAGAGTAGGGTACAAAAAAGAGACCTGTTAGGAAGCTTAAGAATATGTGGTTAAATTTGAAATCTATACTGAAGGTAGAACTGATGTAACAGAGAAAATAATTACTCTTAGTTGAGAATGGAGAAGACTATAGGAGTAGGTTCATTTTTTTTTTTTTAATCAATATATCCTGGTTACTTTAATTTTTGACTTTAAAGACAAGACCAAAATCAAGATCTTTGAACTTATACTTCTGAACCTGAAGGAGTCAAAGAATAGCTACAGTTCTAAAATAGCATCAGTAAAGCCCAATATTATTATTATGAGTATTCTTATGAATATTATTCTTATTAGTATTATAAGTATTAATGGGCTCTACTGAAACAAGGTGTAAAATAGAAATCTTTTATTTTGTACTTAATTTGAAGTGTTGCCACTGAAATCAATTACAGATGTTTATTCTAAAAGAGAACACTGTGAAAGTTGGAGACTCAAATGCTGGTAATGGTTATTCAAAATGAAATTTATGGAATACCCAGATAATAGGTTTAATTGGAACCTGTAGACAGTTTTGAATACTCATTTGCAATAATTTTTTAAAGACATAGAAGGCTATCATTTTATGTAATTGGGTCTTTTAAAATCATCTCCCTTTAGTGCTTTCAGTTGTCACATGGTCATTAAGCAGAGACCCAAATAATTTCAAATGACCACAGATACTATTTAGGCAGAAATTCTCATGTGTCAGTACTTTTAATGTTGTGCACATCAAATTATAGTGAAAAGATGACTTGGGACAAGATGCAACTCCTTCATTTTCATGAATAGCACAACAGATTATATAGTAAACCGAGCTTATATTCCACCACCAAGTATGGTTCTCCCATTAGTTTATTTTGTGACAGGCCAAGAATATCTTCAAATCCAGTGGTCCTATAATTACCCTTCAAAATATCCAATGAAAGTTTTGATCTTGGAAGAGATGGAAGATGCTGAACCTGCTACACAACCTTGAATTTTTATTTGTAATTTTAGTGGAGCAAATAGACCATGGATGTTTCTCAGTGTGGAAAAATTCATTTTATTTTGATTGAGCTGGAAATTATATTTTGATAATGCAAGAAGATGATTGGGTGAAAGTTCATCTTTATACAAGGAAAACCTTTTCGAAGAAGATCATGACTTTTAGAAGGTCCACTGGTTCAAAGTTCAGTGGTTGGAATACTGTCTTTAACTGAGATCTAAGTTCTCTGGCATTCATCTTCAGCTTGTTCTGTGAGTAGCCTGGTTCATTTTTTAAGAAAAAGGATTGGGAATTTGCTTTTAAGCATGTTAAATACCTTTTAGACATCCAGTTGGTGATACTATTAGGTTATTGAACATTTTGGTCTGGGATGCCGGTAGAGAAGTGAGCTGGAGGTTATACTTTTGGGGTCATCTGACTATATGGAATTTAAAGTGATGGGATCAGAGTGAGTGTACATGAAAAAGAGATCAAAAGATTGTGTATGCGCTTCAGCATTTACAAGTTGAGGTGATGAGCAGGACAGATTTAAGAAGGCCTGTCCAGAAATGGAGTAGGAAAACAAGGCAAATATGGTATTATAAAAGCCAAATGAAGAGAGCGTTTTAAGGAAAGGGGCTGCTAATAAGGGTATTGTGTACTGCTGATAATAAAATGAAGATAACAAATTGACCACTTGATTTAATAATTTGGAGGCCATTAGTAACTTTGAAAGGAGTGGTAGTTTTAGACTGGAGAGAACAAGAATCTAATGGGAAGAAGTTTGGGAGAGTAGAAGGAGAGAAATTAGAGACAGCAAATATAGGCTTTTTAGCCCAGAATTTTGCTCTTGTGGGAAAAATAGGAAAGGTGCTGTAGCTGTGTGATGATGGGGAGAGGTGAGTGGGTCAGAAGTAGTTCTTAATTTTTTTAATCTCTTTTGAGAGTTAATATAGCATGTTTATAGGATCATGGAAGTGAGTTAGAAAAAGAACTGATGTTATTGGAGGGAGAGGAAGAATTGCTTGAGCTGAGAGGAGGATAGATTAAGTGTACAGGTGGAGGAATAGGTTTGGCTCAGAAAAATGACAGCTTATGGTAGCAGAAGAGAAAGTGAAGTGCATTAAATTATAAGCTTCATATTTTAGAAATATAGAAGTATAAATACTGTTATGGTCTTTACTACTTTTTTTACATGACTTTTATTAAATCTAATAAACCTGTAAATATTGTGATAAAATTTGTATTGAAAGGTGTGGAGGAGCAATAAAATGTATCTACTTAAAGAACACAGTTGAAATATATTTAATTAAGTAATTTTGCCCTTCATACAAAGTCAGTATCTGTCTCTATGGTTATTAATTGATGGACAGAAATTTTAAGGTAATATTTGTAAATCAGCACATCCTAATGTGCTTTAGGTTGCTTATATTACTAGTGTAAGTAATCTTTGTCAATTTTATGTGATTAGACCGGTTAGTTTTAGCATGGCCCCTTAATGGTGACTGACTATAAATATGGTATAAGTTTCTTTTTAAGAGTTAGATATACAGTGGAAGGAATCTTAAACAACAACTAGTTTGTCTCATTTTGTAAGTTAGATTTTTGTTTAATATCATGCAGACAGAACAGTGTAATAGAATAGGAAAGAAGATAGAGACAGGAGAACATATGGAAATTTGGCACATGATAAATCTGGCACCTCAGCGCAGTATGGTAAAATAAGCTTTTTAAGAAATGGTTAAAAAAGATAAAATTAAATTGGAAAAAGGATAAAATTAAATTCACACCTCATATCATACAGAAAAATAAGCTGCAAATGAATAAGAGATCTCAGTGTAAATAGTGAAACTCTACAAATACGAACAGAAGACATGGATGAATTCTTCTGTAACTGAGATATAAGGAAAGGTTTTCTCTATGACTCAGAATCTAGATGCAACTACAGGAAAGGTTGATAAATTTGACTCTAAAAATATAAAGTAAGACTTTTGTATGGCAGAAACAAAAACACCCATTAATAAAAATGTCAGTAGACAGATACAAAACTGTAAGAAAATATTTGCATTATCTATCATAAATAAAGGACTATTATGCCACCTATATGACAAACTTTTCAAAAACAGAGGGTGAAGAGAAAAGACCAAATTGAAAGAGATGCAATAAGCAAAAGAAATAGACACTTTTCACAAAAAGCTATAAAATTTTTCCTTCTTGGAAAAGATACTCACTTTCACTTATAGTAAGAGAGATCCAAGTTAAAATTTACACCAAGATGCCAGTTTTCACCTGAGATTGGTAGAGATTTTAGAGCACAACCAAATATTCTGTTAGCTGTGAGCCAAGAGGTATTTTATACTTTGTTGATGATAGTGTATACTAGTATTTTGATATGATTGTACCCCAGCTTGGTGCAGGACAGCTCAAGAAGTGACTTCCAGAGCAACAGGGCAAGGTAAGAAGTGTTTATTATTATCTGAGGCACTTTGCGACGTGCATCTGACTCCTTTACTTGGGCCCTTCTTCTCCCCATGTATCCCTGATATCAGAAAGAGGTGGGAATTCCCACCCCCTTTCTTCCCATTTTGGGCCTACCTTCAACCTTTATGGTCTCTCCCACCAAGATTGGCTTTTAAGAGGCTATAGACGTCTATTAAGGAATACAAATATATAAACAATCCTTTTCCACAACAGCAGGACTACAACATGGGAATCCTGTTTTTGATTACAGGAAACTGAATATTCACTAACCCTGTCTTATACTCCTTTGGTAGCAAGTCATAGTCTCTCTTTCAGGGTTAATGGATTTGTCAGGCATCTCTGAGAGCAAAGGTCAGGTGATTGGAAAGACCAAAATTAGTTCACCAATTAAATAAAATTATCCTCCTTAACTGTGGTTTGCATAAGGCATGCATTATATGTATGTGCAAAGAGAAATGTTTTGGGGACATTTAATCTGTGGAATATATCAAAAAGCATTATGTACTTACAATGAATAGAAACTATAATGTGCTATGTAAATACAAACTTTCCACATAAATTCACATCCATTATATCCTGTACTCTTGTGTTTGTGCATTGCTGATTAATATTTAGGTCAGTGATGCCACAAGAAAGTTAACTAATCTGAACTCAGCAGTGCCTTGATTATATGCCATCACTTTCAGAGTTATTTTGTTTGTGCTTGTTACTAGAGCTGAAATAGAAGGTGGTGTGACAATTTTTAATAATGAAACTCAAGAGATGAATTATGTTGTTGGCAATGTAAAAATGATGTTAACTGCTTTGGAAAAAGCATGACAGTTCCTCAAAAGGTTAATCAGAGAGTTACCATATGATTTAGCAATTCCACTCCTAAGTATATACCCATGAGAGTTGAGAACATGTTCCCCTCAAAAACTTGTACATGAGTGTTTATAACGGCATTATTTATAATAGCCAAAAAATAAGCCAGAAGTCTGTCACCTGATCAACATGTAAAACATTATATATCCATACAATGGAGTATTATTTGGCGATAAAAAGTAGAATACTGATACATGCTGCAGTATAGATGAACTTTGAGAACATGCTAAGTGAAAGAAACCAGTCAAAAAGTTCCCTTTATTATATGGTTCCTTATACAAAATTTCTAGAACAGGCAAATCTATAAAGATAGAAAGTAGATTAGTGGTTAAGGTTAAGGCCTGGGGCAGGGCCGGTGATGGGCAGTAGATTAGAGGAGAAAAGGGGAGGGACTGTGAATGGATATGGATTTCTTGGAAGTACTGAAAATGTTCTAAAATTTGATAGTGGTTATTAGATGGTTACAGTGTGACTATATTAACTATTTAATTATATACTTTAAATATGTGAATTATGTGGTATGTGAATTATATGAAGTTGTTTTAAAAGAAGTGAGTTATTTATGTATAGTGACTAACAGTAAGTTTTTTTCCCCATCACTAAAATGTCTGTGACCCATTCCTTTGCATTGCTGGTGAGAGTATAAATTGGTATAAGGAAAGAGGATGAAAAAAAGAGAGAGAAGGCTTTGGCAGTATCTTACAAAACTACATTGACATTTACTTTTTCTTTTTTTTTTTAGAATGTTATTAACATATAATGTATTATTTGTTTTAGGGGTACAGGTCTGTGATTCATCAGTCTTACACAACACATGGCACTCACCACAACATAAACCGTTTCCAGTGTCCATCACCCAGCTACCCCACCCCTCTCACCCTCCTCCCCTTCAGCAACCCTCAGTTTGTTTCCCGAGATTAAGAGTCTCTTATGGGTTGTCTCCTTCTCTGGTTTTGTCTTGTTTGATTTTTCTGTCCCTTCCCCTTTGATCCTCTGTCTTGTTTCTCAGATTCCTCAAATCAGTGAGATCATATGATAATTGTCCCTCTCTGACTGACTTATTTTGCGTATTAGCATAATACTCTCTGATTCCATCCATGCCATTGCAAATGGCAAGATTTCTTTTTTGGTGGCTGCATAATATTCCATTTTATATATCATCTTTATCTATTTTTTGTTTGATGGACATCTAAGCTCTTTCCATTTTTTGGCTGTTGTGGACACTGTTGCTATAAACATTGAGGTGCATCTTTGCAGCCAGCTTTCCTGCGCCAATGCCTGGGAGCCCTGCCTCACTCAGGCACCCCTGGTCTTTTTGTGACCCCAAGGGTCCTGAGACCACCTTGTCCCAGCAAGGATTCCCCTCACCCCCACCCTGCTTAGCCACTGGAGTGATGTCCCTCTGCTGAGCAGACTTCTAAAAGTTCTGATTTTGTCATCTGTTGCTCTGTCACTTGACAGTAGCTGACTGACAGAGGCTCTCTTTCCCCGCCACAGTCTATCTTACCAAATATTGCCTCAGATTCATTTCTCCACAGGTCCTACCTTCCAGAAAGTGGTTACTTTTCTGTTCATAGAATTGCTATTCTTTTCTTCAATGTCCCGTTGAATTTGTAGGTGTTCAGAATGGTTTGATAACTAGCTGAATTCCTGGGACCAGAGGAAATTAGGTCTCCTACTCGTTCGCCATCTTGCTCCTCCCCTACATTTTCTTTTATTAAGATTTTATTTGAGAGAGAGAGAGAGACCATGAGCAGGGGAGAGTGGCAGAGAGAGAGAGAGAGGGAGAAGCAGGCTTCTTGCTGAGCAGGGAGCCCAATGTAGGGCTCAGTCCCAGGACCGTGGGATCGCGACCTGAGTCAAAGGCAGACACTTAACTGACAGCCTCCCAGGTGCTCCTACATTTACTTTTTGATTCACCAGTTGCACTTCTGGCAATTTACCCTAAAGATCCAGCAATACAAGTATACATATGGACAAGATTATTTATTGCAGCATTATTTGTAATTACAAAATATTGGGAACAACCAACATGTCAACACAGAGCAAAGTGATTAAACTGTAGCACATCCACATACCATATGGGTTTAGAAAAGAGTGGGACAGCATCTGTGAAGTGATAAGGAATGAATTTTAGGATTATGTGTTTAAGTACACAAGCAAAGTACAAAAGAGCAGCCATACTATACTACCTTATTTAAGAAAGAAGGCAATATACGAAAATATACATATATCTGCAAATGAAATACAGGAAGAGTAATGCAGACACAGTAAGAATAGGGTAGAAAGCATGAGAGGTGGGCATGGGATTAAAGTAACGGAGGAGGTTGTGACATACCTTCTTGTAAGGTTCTGACATTTAGAACTATGTTAATGCTTCATATATTTAAAAAAATCTGTAATGTTAGGGAAAAATGAAAACAAAAATGGACTAAAACAGAAATGAATGAACGAACTCAAATGATTTCAGATGAGTAGCATAATTACATGTGGGTTGGGGCGGATACTAACACAAGTAACTTTATTTTTTTTTAAAGATCTTATTTATTTATTAGAGAGTATGAGTGGAGGTATGGGAGCAGATGAGGAGGGAGACAATCTTAAGCAGATTCCATGCTTCACGTCTGACATGGGGCTAAATCCCAGAACCCTGAGATCACAACCTAAGCTGAAACCAAGAGTTGAAAGTTTAACTGACTGAGCCAACCCAGGCGCCCCAACACAAGTAACTTTAAAACATAGTATTTGAATTACACGCCTCAAGGTTGAAGGCAAAAATAACCCTTAACAAGATACTAAACTCTGGTTTATTAGGCTTTCTTTTTCTTGTGTCGAGTTCTGAGTCACCAAATCCAAAAGTACATTTTTGTATACCACTTGAGTAAAGAGGCAAATAAGTATTTTTTGGATAATGGAAGCCAGATTTCTTATTGAGGAAACACTTTTAAATATGAAAAGAGGGAAACCTGGAAGGATAAAATACTGTAGTGTTCAGTTTGAATTTGAAGTATCAATATAAACTCATCTTCCTTCCTTCCATGCATGCGTACATCTGTCCATCCAAGAAGTAGTTATAGGTGAGATGTGTATGTATGAACATCTGTGTGTATATATATATGAATTTATTTAATACATTTCTATACCAGCCTCCCTTGCACAGATCTTTCTAGATGATTTTTAGTCCATAAATTTACCATTGACTAAACTTGATAAGATATTATGAGATTGTATAGATGCTCTTTTTGTTTTTGTTGTTGAGCCATTTACCAAAAATATTTATAAAGTACATTTGCTAAAACATTAGACTCTCTGTTTAATTGTGAATAGTAGTGACTTTCTGCAAATATATTTGGTTTAATGTTGTAAAGATTTCTTCAAATTTTCTTTTAAGAAAAATGTTTGCAATATTGATAAAATTTTAGTAAAGGACCTCCTGTAGCAAACATTTTTAGCTTACACGCAAGTGGAAAACATATCTGAAGCTATCTTTTGTAATTAATAGATTAAATTCATTTTGACATTTAGATTTATGTACCACCATCTACCTTGTGGCCATAATCTAATAATTAGGATATGGTAATGGGTCATTTAAAATAGTAGTAATCAATATGCCTTTATCTGTAGTTGACAAAATATAGTCTAAAGCAAGAATTAAAGATGTATTGGAATTTGCTAGTAAACTCTACTTTTAAAATTATATTAAAATATATAATTATATGGTTATAATCATACTCCCATACTTTGCATATAATCATACTACTTATACTGTGAAAAAAAAGTGTGAACTGTAGATATTTTAGTGATTGCTAATAAATGATGTAATAATTGAGTTTTGGTAAATTTTAAGTTACTAGAATCCATTCTAAAAAAATTTGAATCACCTAATAAAATCTTTTCTTTTTAATCTTTATGAGAATGTTAAAATATGCTAGTAACAAAAAACTGGCTTTTTGTTTCCTACTATTTTTTTTCTTTTAAAGATTTTATTTTAGAGAAGCACAGCTAGAGAGGGAACATAAGCAGGGGGAGTGAGAAGAGGGAGAAGCAGGTTTCCCACTGAGCAGGGAGCCCGATACAGGGCTGGATCCTGGGACTCCAGGATCATGATGTGAGCTAAAGGCAGATACTTAACCAACTGAGCCACCCAAGTGCTCCTACTATTTTTAATATGAGGCAATTTAAGCATTTATGGCAGTTAACTGACAAACAGCCAATTGCAAGTAACAATTTTAATAAAAGTTTAGAATTCAGTTTTTAAAGAAAAAAATTTTTTATGTATAAATTGAGGTTTCTACACATTAATTTTTCATTAGAAGTAATCAGAGATACTTGGAAAAAATAGCCAATCTCGTATATGAGGCAGGAAATTTTCAAAATAATCCTGAAACATCTTGTCTTATGAGATAATAAGGAAGCTTCAAAGACATAGAGTCTTGGCAGAAAGACTCGGTCCAGTTTGAAGAGCTTTCTGCTGGCTAAAAATGGGACAGTTTGAGCTTTAAATAAAGATAATATCTACAGTAGATTAAGACACAACATACATGTTTAAATGTGTCAGTTGATAATGATTCTTAAAAAATTACTGCTCATACTGTTGGGGATGCTAATAAACCAATCATTTTTTTTGAAAGTGGAAAGGTTTCAGTGTTTATGTTGCCTTCCCCCTAAGATCAGTACCATTGGGGAACTACATAGTAGAGGAAAAGTTTCTTTTTATAGAACTATTCTAGTTAATATATGGGAAAGGAATTATAAAATTAGAGTATCACCATTTTTGTAAGCCCTAATGAATTAAGGAATATAATTGAACATTGTAGATACTGACACCAGAGAAAGACTGCCCAGAACATTTGCCATGACAAAATACTATTCAGAAAGTAGTCTTGCTCATCACCCCCTCCCCCCCCCAGAAAAAAAGAATTGAACTTCAATCTGAGAAAACATCTAAATTTAACTACTAACTTGTGGAAAATACAGAAGAGGAAAATGTTAATAGCAAGTAGATACAATCAGAAAAGTCTGGACTGTGGTAAACTTTATAGAACAACTTAACAGTTTCTTTATTCTCCCTCATAAAAATCTCAAAGAAAAAATGTGACGGGACACTTTTGAAAATTTAAAATAATTAAAATTACATAGAATTAAAAATTAAAATTCTCATTTACACTAACCATGTTTCAGGTGCTCAACAGCCATGTGTAGCTGGTGGCTACCATATTGGACGCTGAAGATATATAACATTTACATTATTGCAGAAAGTTCTGTTGGATAGGTAAATTAGTTTTATGGGCATCCATAACCACAAACTGGGTGGCATAAAATAACAGATTTATTCCTTGATAGTTCTGGAGGCCAGAAATTCAAAATCTGTGTGTTAGCAGGGCCACACTCCCTTTGAAGGCCCTAGGGGAATATACTTCTTGCCTCTTGTAGCTTCTTTTGGCACCCTTATGTTTTTTGGTTTGTGGCAGCATACATTCATGTTTGTATAGCCTTTTCTTTTATGCCTCAGTGTCTCAGATTTCTGTCTCATTTTTCTTATAAGGACACCAGTCTTTGGATTTAGGGCCCACTCTAAATCCAGTGTGCTCTTGAGATTCCTAACTACATCTGCAAAGACCCTATTTCCAAATAAGGCCATATTCACAGGTACTGGATGTTAAGCCTTGGACATAATTTTTTGGGGAGAAATAATTTTAATGCATTGTAGTTATGCTACTAAAAATTAAAAGGGATCAAAGAGACCTATCAATCAGATGCAATGCCTGGACTTTATTTGGGTCCTGATATAAACAGATTTTAAAATTAAAAATGAGATGATTGTACATTTGAATACTGGATATTTATATTAAAAAGTTTTTGTTAACTCTTTCATGTAACAATGATATTGTGATTGTTTAAAGAAAGCTTTTATCTTTTAGAGATAAAATAGTATTCGCAGTTGAAATGTTATATTGAAGGTTCTTCAGAATAATACAGGAATGAGGAATTAGGGAGGGATATAGATCAGGAGCTATAAGCTACACCTTATTTAGCTTGCAGCCTATTTAGTAAATAAAGTTTTGTGGGAACAGAGCCACACTCATTTGTTTACATACGGTCTGTGGCTGCTTTTGGCATACAGAGGCAGAATTGAGTGATTGGAACAAAGACCCATGGACCTTCAAAAACCTGAAATATTTACTGTGTGGCATTTTATGGAAAGTTTTTTGACCCCTGGTATAGGTGTGAAACAAGATAGGACACAAATTGATAATACTTAAAAGTTTTTTATGTATGTTTGAAATTTTCCATATGTTAAACTTTCTGAAAAGTGAATCTGACTATTGGTCTGATTTTAGAGTAAGAAAGAACTAAGCCTAAAAAAAGAAAAACTCAGGGTGCCTGGATAACTCAGTCATTAAGTGTGCGCCTTTGACTCAGGTCATGGTCCCTGGGTGCTGGGATCAAGCCCCGCATCAGGGTCCAGCTCAGCAGTGAGTCTGCTTCTCCCTCTGCCCTTCTCCCCAGCTTGTGCTATCTTTCTCTCTCTCACTCAGGTAAATAAATAAAATCTTAAAAAAAAAAAAAAGAAAAGCTCAAAGGAAAAATATAAGAATTTACTCTATAAAAAATTCTGTGATCTGTAATATTTTGTCTTAAAGTCCGAAATGAATATGGTAAGATGTTAACATCTGGGTCATAGCTACATGAGCTTTATATTATTTTGTATTTATCTATATGCTAGAATATTTTTTATTTAAAAAAGCCAAACTATGTATAAATCTAAGTTAAAATGTAAAAGTAGACTACACATTTGGGAAAGTATTTGCAGTATGTAACAGTGGGTTGAGAGCCTTAATACATACAGAGCCTTTAAAAAGTTGTCAAGGGAAAAAAAAAATCTCCCTGTTTAGAAATAAAGGACACATAGATGGTATTTGCCAAAGAAAGGCAGCTGGCCAAGGTGCATATGGGAAAAGTGGTTTTAAAAAGAGAGAGACCATAATTAGAAAAAGGCTAATTAAAAAAAATTGGGCAGTCTTAGAATAAAAACTATATATATATAGAGAGAGGGTTGGGGAGAGAAAGAGGGGGGAGAGAGAAAAAGTAAACTATAAGTATATGTATATAGTTAAGATGGTAACTTTCCTGTTTTTTGTAATTGGCCAATTAAGTTATTTTCATTTTAATATTTTAGAGTAAGCTGAAGATTGTAAAATTCAACAAATGGAAAAAGGGTAATTGGTTTTTGGTAATTGATTTTATTGTTTAACTGTAAGAAATTTGTTTGGACATATGTTTAACATCTTGTCTATTCTGATTGTTGAGGCACTTCTCTAGAGGTTCTTAACCTTGGTACACATCAGAATCACCTGGAGGGCTTGTTAAAACAAATACTGCTTGACCCCATCCCCAGAGTTTTTGATTCAGTGGATTTGGGTTGGGGCGGAGGATTTGTCTTTCTAACAAGTTCCCCTGTGATCTGATGCTGTTAGTTGAGGAAACCCTTTTTGATAACTACTACTCTACAATTAAGAGAACAGAAAAGATATGTGTAGCAACTAAGCTTTATTTTTAATGCACAAGAAAGTTTTTCTCTGTTTATGAGCAGTTAAATATATATATGAGAATTTGTTTTATAGGGAATTCATATTCATTCATTTGTTTTATAGGGAATCATTTGGAACCTTTAGCCTTTGTAACTTACACAGCTTTGATAATATAGATGGTGATTTCACTGGTTTAGGTCTAGCTTTTCTGAATAAAATTGGGCTTTTTGTAGCGTAGTGTATCAAATAGCAGAGTGATTTAGATGGATGAGAGTGAACTTCAGAGTAAGTGGAAATAGTGAAAAGAGCAAGTGGTGTAAAGAAAAAATGATTCTCCTCATATAAAATTAAGCAGGTAAAACAAAGTAATACATTTTTAGGGGAACATATATGGTAAAATTATTTTCAAATAACAAGGGAATGATAAAGCTTAATTCAATATTGTGTTTACTACCTACGGGATAGTATACAGGCATGATATATATACTCTTTTTTTTTTTTAGAGTATTGAGTAAGACTAATAAAATATTAAAGTAAAGTACTCTATTTCCTATAGGAAAAAAGCCTGAATAAGAATAACACTCCCTTCGGGCTCTTTAGTTGGGCCTGCTGAATAACCTAGGCCAGCATGGTCTGATAGAATTTCTGCAGTGATCAAAAATTTTTTTTTCTATCTGTGCTGATAGAGGAGATAGACTCTGACTTATGATGTGAGTATATTTGGAAGTATTTTTAGGAAGCAGAATGCACCTAAGAGAAATGCATTGAATAGTCATATAAAATAGCTGGAGGAATGAGAATAAGAAAGTATATGACTGGAAAGGGACCAAACAAAAATGTTTATATATTTTTACTTTGTTATGTTGTCACTTGATGGTAATGGAGTATGCATCAAAATTCTTAACACTGTTCTTACTACCATGTCAATGTTTTGAATTTTTAATTTGCTCAATATTATATTTTAGAAAGGACTTACAGTGTAGAAAGAATTTTTAAAAAAGACAACCCAATTGAAAAAAAAGACAAAGGATCAAAGGATACACTCCATCAAAGACAATATATGAATGGCCAACAATGCTTGCAAATATGCTCAATGTCATTAACATTGTCATCAGAGAAATGCAAATTAAAACCACAATGAGATAACATTACACATTGATTAGAATGGCTAAATTAAAAACAACAACAAATGATAATCCCAAGTGTTCCTGATGATGCGGTGCAGTTGGAACTCTTTATGTTGCAAACAGAAATGAAACATGACACAGCCATCCTGGAAATCAGTTTGGCGTGTTCTTAAAAGTTAACATACATCTACCGTATGACTCAGCCTTCCCACTCCCTGGAATTTATTCAAGAGAAATGAAACACATGTACACAAATTTTTTTGTTCATAATGGCCTTATTCATGACTATAACAAATGGGAAACAACCTAAGTATTTATCAGCTGGTGAATGAATTTTTAAAAATCATGTCACAATGGGTACAGGACATCCATGTAAAGGAAAATTATTCAGCAACAAAAAGGAATAAAATATTGATACATGATTGAATTTCAAAAGCATCATGTGAGCCAAGGGAAAAAAAAGGCACTACATATGGTATGAGTCCATCTACATGAAACTTCTCTATCTTAATGATTCTCCTGTCCTTTCTGCAGCCTATGTAATGGTTATCGACTTTACCTATTTAATTTCAATACATTAATAGTAGGTTGATAGCTTATTATAGTGCTTAGGGGTTTCCAAATGTCTGATACTTGTCATATTGTGCTTAGATCATTTTTGGATTTTTAGAATTACCTGCATAGGGGTAGATGCTAATTGAAACCTTAAGAGTTTGTTGTTGTTTGTGGAGAATGAAAATAGCCATGGGAGTATAAAATTGTTATAGTAAAGGCTCACATGTTTATAAAATTAAATTAAATTAAATTAAATTAAATTAAATTAAATTACAAGGGCCACTTAGGCTTGCTCAAGTGAAGATAGACATTGGGAATCCAGTATGAACTCAAATACAGTTAGGTCTTACAGACAATGAAAAGTAGGAATAGAGTCTGTTTTCTCTATGTTTTAGGGACCTATGGTGTGTCTTAATATTAGGTTCCCAGGTGGATGTCTACTTTTTGCTCCTGTTTCTTTTCAGACCAGCTTCTTTTACTTATTTTTCGCTTGACCCAAATTTACAAGACCTCCAGCTTAAGCGTCATCACCGTGTCTGCCTCTTGGGTCTAATTTACAGGAGAGCATTTGGTGATTATTAAGCCAGTGGATTAACTAGTCTTGGATTGGCTTTCCATGTCTCATCCATTTGGCTGGGGTGAGGGACATGATGTTAATTCATACAAACATGCAACCTAAATTTTTTGCATTACTAAATTCAGTTCTAGTGTAATCTTTATTTTTGAGAAATTTTGAGGGGAAGTAGATGGCAGAAGGCCAGGTGACCATATTTCGGGGAGTTCCCTGAAGAGAGCTGAATTCCAGCAAAAAAACACTACAGGACCACTGTGAGCACCCATGAAATCAGCCTGAAATGTGATATTTAGCACTTCTGGATCACCCCGGGAGACAAAGACCATCGGCAAAAAGGTAGAAACAAGTAAGAGGGACCGGAGGCTTGCCCCCAGAGACAGGGGTGTGGGGGAGGAAGCCCACAGAGCTGAACCATTGAAAGCAAATACCCAAACATGAAAGTGCTCTGTGAGTGAGGAATAACAGCAGATTACGGTCGGAATCGGGGCGAGACAGAAACAGGAACACAGCAGAGCCCGCGGCAAGGCACGGAGACTTTTTAAAATTTTTTTTCCGCCGCCGCCGCAAGAGCGGCGGGTGTGGATTCTATTTTTCCACCACTGCCTTTCTCCCACTTCTCTCCGCCCTGTGGGCCGGGCGCAGAACCCCCAGGGAAGGCAATTTTACAGACTTGTGTGGGATCTGAGAGGCCGTGGGTCCCGGGGCACAGACAGGGTCCCACGATCCAAAAGGAGTTGTGGTTTTGAGGTGTGGGAGTGAAGTGACAAGCGGGGGCGGGGGCAGAAATCAATCCAACATCTGCGCCAGCCCGGCTGTGACAGGCTGTCAACCGGGAGGCTGGAAAGAGCCCCACTCTGTGTAGAAGCTCTCTCTGGGAGGCAGGTCTCGGCGCAGACATCTTGCTCCGACCTGACTTCCTCAGCAGCTGAAAAAAAGACGTAAAAGAACAACGCTTCGCAACCAGAGAATTGTAACCTGATAACCTGGTTACCATTGAGACCAGCCTCTAGCAAGGGGGCGGAGAGACACAGCCCAGGTAGAAGGACTGAAACAGCTCGGCAGGCCCTGCCCCCAGAAAGCAAGCCAGAAGCTCAGGAGGACAACACTCAAACTGCAAAACCCCAAATCGGGGGAAAGGCAATTTATTAAACTCCTGGCACTGACTACAAATACCAAAAGCCCTACAACTGATTGATAGTTTCCCACCTTATTTACTTTTTTAAACTTTTTTCTATTTTTACTTTTAAAGCTTCCATTTTAAGCTTAAGAATACATTCTCACGGTTTTTCTTCTTTCAATTTTTAGCCCCCTTCTTATCACAACGTGATACTCAATACAAACCCCATAACATTTTTTTTTCTTTTTTACCCTGAAATTTTTTCAAACACACTCTTGTATTTTCTGCTTTTGTTGTTGCCTCTTGTTTCCTTGTTCGCTTTCTCTGTTTTTCCCTTTCTTCTCTCCTCTTTCCTTTATTCTCTCTTTTACGTGTACATGTACTTATAAGCTTCAAGTCAATCCCACATCCCTATTCAATACTACCCCCTATATACAACCAGTTCTAATCCCCCTATATCTTTTGAAAGTGGGCTCCTCCAACAATAATAACAAGACAAACTCGGGAGCGTCTGAAACGCATTCCTTGCCCACAAGGAGTGTCTGCCCTCACCTTCCCATTCTAGTTTGTCAGTGTGTTTGTGTAATTGTCTTTGCTTTTGTATTATATAAATACTGGTCTTGGGGGTCATATAGATTGGGCTTTGCTTTTTGATCTCTTCATTTACCCTTGATAACCCTTTTCTTTACCCTGTAACAGTTTTTGTACCATATAAATCGTACCACCGGGCCCCGCTCTGGCAGGGGTTTCTTTTCTTGCTTCCTCTCTTCTGTTTTCTGTTTTCTTTCTCCTCCCTTTTTGGTGGTGAATTCTGGTTGCTCCAAAACCTTCCACGACCAATCCACCTAGATAGTGGCTGATATATTTAGCCATACACCCCCTCAGCCACTCCTCGGCACAATGACTCGGAGAAAGAACACCCAACAGAAGAAGAACCCCGAGACTGCAACCTCGGTCACAGAATTACTGGAAATGAACATAAACAATATGACAGAAGTGGAATTCAGGGCAGCAATAGTCCAAGCAATGGTCAATTTAGAAAAGAACATTAGTCTCAAAGTGGAAGCCATAGTCACAGAAGTGAAAGCTGAGGTTAGAAAGGCTTTAGATGAGATGCAATCTAATTTAAATATGCTAACAGCCAGAGTAAGTGAAGCTGAAGATCGTATCAGTGATTTAGAAGACAGATGGATTAAGAAGGAGGAGCAAGAGAAGTCTTGGAGCAAACAGCTAAAATCCCAGGAAAACAGAATAAGGGAAATAAATGATGCCATGAATGCTCCAACATCAGAATTATTGGAATCCCTGAAGGAATTGAGAGAGAGAGAAGCCTAGAAGATATTGTTGAACAAATAAATCATGGATGAAAATTTCCCAAATCTGGGGAATGAAACAAATGTTCATGTCCTAGAAGCAGAGAGGACACCCCCCAAGATCAATGAGGCCAGAAAAACCTCCAGGCACATAATAGTAAAATTCTCAAATCATAAAACCAAAGAATATGTCTTAAGGGAAGCTAGGAGAAAGCGATCCCTTACCTCTAGAGGGAGGACCATCAGAATAACGAGAGACCTTTCCACAGAAACCTGGCAAGCCAGAAAGGGCTGGCAAGACATATTCAGGAAGTTACATGACAAAAATATGCAACCAAGGATAATGTATTCATCAAGGTTGACTTTCAAAATGGAAGGAGAAATAAAGAGCTTCCAAGACCGCCAAGGTCTAAAAGATTATGCAACCACCAAGCCAGCACTACAAGAAATACTAACAGGGGTTCTATAGAGGAGAAACGAACCCAAGAGCGACACAAAACAGAAATATACAGAGGTAATCTATAGAAACATGAACTCCATAGGCAACATGATGTCAATACAAACGTATCTATCAATAATCACTCTCAATGTGAACGGCTTAAATGCTCCAATAAAAAGACACAGGGTTGCAGACTGGATAAGACGACACGACCCATCCATATGCTGTTTACAAGAGACTCATCTTGAATCTAAAGACACTTTTAGATTGAAAGTGAGGGGATGGAAGACCATCTTTCATGCCAATGGACCCCAAAAGAAAGCCGGGGTAGCGATTCTCATATCAGACAAATTGGATTTTAGTCCAAAGACTATAGTCAGAGTCACAGAAGGACACTACATCATTCTTAAAGGGTCTATACATCAGGAAGATCTAACAATTGTAAATATTTAGTTTATGCTCCTAACATGGGAGCAGCCAACTACATAAGCCAACTGTTAAACAAAATATAGAATCATATTGATACAAATACATTAATTGTAGGAAATCTTAACACACCACTCTCAGCAATGGACAGATCATCTAAACAGAAAATCAACAAAGAATCAAGAGCCTTGAATGACACATTGGACCAGATGGATCTCATAGATATATTCAGAACATTTCACCCTAAAACAGCAGAATACTCATTCTTCTCAAGTGCACATGGAACCTTCTCCAGAATAGACCACATACTAGGTCACAAATCAGGGCTCAACTGATACCAGAAGATTGAACTTATTCCCTGTATATTCTCTGACCACAATGCCGTGAAACTGGAACTCAACCACAACAAAAAGTTCAGGAGAAAATCAAACACTTGGAAGCTAAAGACGATCCTACTCAAGAATATGTGGATCAACCAAGAAATCAAAGAAGAACTGAAACACTTCATGGAAACCAATGAGAATGAAGATGCATTGATCCAAAACCTATGGGATACAGCAAAGGCCATCTTAAGGGGGAAATTCATAGCCATCCAAGCCTCACTCAAAAAAATTGAAAAATCCCGAATACACCAACTCTCATTACACCTTAAAGAACTGGAAAATCAACAAAAAATTAAATCAGCCCCCCCACACAAGAAGGGAAATAATTAGGATTAGAGCAGAGATGACGGAATCAGAAACTAGAGAACAGTAGAGCACATCAACAAAACTAGAAGCTGGTTCTTTGAAAGAATCAATAAGATCCATAAACCATTGGCCAAACTAACCCAAAAGAAAAGGGAGAAGACCCAAATTAATAAAATCATGAATGAAAGGGGAGAGATCATGACTAACACCGAGGAAATAGAAAGAATCATCAAAAATTACTATCAACAATTATATGCCAATATGTTTAACAACCTAGAAGAGATGGATACATTCCTAGAAACCTATAAACTACCAACACTGAAACAGGAAGACATTGACAATCTGAATAGATCTATATCTAGTAATGAGATTGAAGCAGTGATCAAAAACCTCCCCCAAAACAAGAGTCCAGGCCCAGATGGATTCCCTGGGGAATTCTACCAAACATTCAAGGAAGAAATAACACCTATTCTCCTGAAGCTCTTTCAAAAAATAGAAACGGAAGGAAAACTTCCAGACTCTTTTTCTATGAAGCCAGCATCACAGTAATCCCCAAACCATACAATGACCCCATCAAAGAGGAGAACTTCAGACCAATATCGCTGATGAATACGGAGGCCAAGATTCTCAACAAGATCCTTGCTAACAGGATCCAACAATACATTAAAAAGATTATCCACTACGACCAGGTGGGTTTTATCCCAGGGATGCAAGGGTGGTTCAACACTCGCAAAACAATCAACGTGACAGAACAAATCAATAAGAGAAGAGAGAAAAACCACATGATACTCTCAAATGATGCAGAAAAGGCATTCGACAAAATACAACATCCGTTCCTGATCAAAACTCTTCAAAGTAGAGGGATAGAGGGAACATTTCTCAACCTCATAAAATCTATCTATGAAAAACCCACAGCGAATATCATCCTCAATGGGGAAATACTGACAGCCTTTTCTCTGAGATCAGGAGCAAGGCAAGGATGCCCACTCTCACCACTACTGTTCAACGTAGTGTTGGAAGTCCTAGCAAGAGCAATCAGACAACAGAAAGAAATAAAAGGTATCCAGCTTGGCAAAGAGGAAGTCAAACTCTCTCTCTTTGCAGATGACATGATACTCTATGTGGAAAACCCAAAAGACTCTACCCCCAAACTACTAGAACTCATACAACAATTCGGTAATGTGGCAGGATACAAAATTAATGCACAGAAATCAGTTGCATTCTTATACACTAACAACGAAAAAATAGAAAGGGAAATCAGAGAATCGATTCCATTTACTATAGCACCAAAAAGTATAAGATACTTAGGAATAAACCTAACCAAAGAAGTCAAGGATCTGTACTCGAGGAACGACAGAACACTCATGAAAGAAATTGAAGAAGACACAAAAAGATGGAAGAGCATTCCATGCTCATGGATCAGAAGAATAAACATTGTCAAAATGTCTATACTGCCCAGAGCAGTCTATACTTTCAATGCCATTCTGATCAAAATTCACCAACATTCTTCAAAACGTTGGAACAAACAATCCTAAAATTTATATGGAATAAAAAAAGACCCCGAATCACTAAGGAATTGCTGAAGAAGAAAAGCAAAGCTGGGGGCATCACATTACCTGACTTCAGTCTTTATTACAAAGCTGTGATTACCAAGACAGCATGGTACTGGCACAAAAACAGAAATAGACCAATGGAACAGAGTGGAGAGCCCACATATGGACCCACAAATCTATGGGCAAATCATCTTTGACAAAGCAGGAAAAAATATCCAGTGGAAAAAAAGACAGTCTCTTCAATAAATGGTGCTGGGAAAATTGGACAGCTACATATAGAAGAATGAAACTAGACCATTCTCTTACACCACACACAAAGGCAAACTCGAAATGGACGAAAGACCTCAACGTGAGGCAGGAATCCATCAAAATCCTGGAAGAGAACATAGGCAGTAACCTCTTTGACATCGGCTACAGCAACTTCTTTCAAGACACGTCTCCAAAGGCAAAGTAGACAAAAGCGAAAATGAACTTTTGGGACTTCATCAAAATAAAAAGCTTCTGTACAGCAATGGAAACAATCAACAAAACAAAGAGGCAACCCACAGAATGGGAGAAGATATTTGCAAATGACACTACAGACAAAGGGCTGGTATCCAAGATCTATAAAGAACTACTCAAACTCAACACCCAAAAAGAAGATGAACACATCAAAAAATGGGCAAGAGACATGAAGAGGCACTTCTCCGTAGAAGATATACAAACTGCTAACAGACACATGAAAAAATGTTCAGCGTTACTAGCTATCAGGAAATTCAAATCAAAACCACGCTGAGATACCACCTTACACCAGTCAGAATGGCCAAAATTAACAAGACAGGAAACAACAAGTGTTGTAGAGGCTGTGGAGAAAGGGGAACTCTCTTACACTGTTGGTGGGAATGTAAACTGGTGCAGCCGCTTTGGAAAACAGTGTGGAGATTCCTTAAAAAATTAAAGATAGAGCTACCCTATGACCCTGCAATTGTACTACTGGGCTTTTACCCCAAAGGTACAGATGTAGTGAAAAGAAGGGCCATATGTACACCAATGTTCATCGCAGCAATGGCCACAATCGCCAAACTGTGGAAAGAGCCAAGGTGCCCATCTACAGATGAATGGATAAAGAAGAGTGGTACATATATACAATGGAATACTATGCCTCCATCTGAAAGGATGAATATCCAACTTTTGTAGCAACATGGACTGGACTGGAAGAGATTATGCCGAGTGAAATAAGCCAAGAAGAGAAAGTCAAGTATCACATGGTTTCACTTACTTGTGGTGCATGAGGGGTTACCTGGAGGACAGTGGGAGAAGGAAAGTAAATGGGAACTAGGGTAATTCAGGGAGGGAAAGGAAACAACAGAGACTTTGGGCACAGAAACAAACTGAGGGACTTGGAGGGAGGGGGGTGGAGGGATGGGAGAGCCTGGTGGTGGGTACTGGGGACACCTAAAGCATGGAGCACTGGGTGTGGGGAATGGGGATTCAATCTTGGAACACTGGGAAAAAAATTTAAGTAACAATAAAAAAAAAAAAAGGAAAAAAAAAGAAGAAAGATTTGATTTTTTCCTACTATTCCTGCTGAGGGGGACATATAATCTTCTTGAGACTTGGTTGTTGTTTTTTCTTTTTTAAGAGCCCAATGCAGGGCTTCATCTCATGCCCTGGTATTTATTGTTACTTTTCTTTTTAAATTTTTAACATTTGAAGTTTCATACAAATATTTGAGGCTATAATTTTATACATAATCATTTTTCATACACATATTCTTTCCATACATTGTAATTTTTAAAGTAACATTGATCTTGTTGATTTCTTTTTTTACATTAACTCAAGTTTATGTTTGTAAGTCAATATTAAATGATTAGTGTGGAGGAAATGTGCCTCCTACTTGTGTGATCGTGACTCTATGTATTTTTTCCCTCAAATCAACTTACAGATTTTATTGCTTAGAAGCCACACATTTTACACATTAAAGTTATGTTACTTTTTGAAAGAAATTATTTTGGGAGATCTGAAAAAGATTATTTTATTTCTTAGTTGAGACAGATACATGCCACTGACTGTTAAGTCACCTACTATTAAATAAAGTACATTAGTTATTAGATGAGTATTCTATTTAATTTTTCTGTTAACACCTTATATTAAGACAATCATCACCAAATTAGCTCTTCAAAAAAGTGGCTGACAAATATATATTATTTACTATGTGTGTATTATGTAATAAATGACGTAGTATAGTTACAAATTCTGGGTTTTAAAATATGTCATTCATATGTTCTGGAGGAAAGCATGTATATTTTTTCTTCAGATTGTATTTTCAATGTTGCAAAGGCAGTAGATACATAAATACAGAAAGTAAGAGAATAAATAAGAAATTAAAAAATACCATATATCTACTATTGTACCTGTTATTTTAGTATATGCCTTTTGTAGTGAAGAGATTTGGCTTTTTCATGTCAGCAGATTTTTATCTTATCTAATACCTAATACATACCCCATTTTTTCAGTTTTTTGAAAAATACTATTTGCAGTTGATCTGTCACTAGGTCCAATCAAGATGACTCATTACATTTGATTATTATTTCTCCTCCTGTCTTTTAAATCTAACATAGTTCTCTCCCTCCAGTTCTGCCTTTATCATGGTACTGACTTTTTGATTAGGCCTTGCCTTTTATTGTGCATTCGTTTGTTTTTTCAGGGGGACAGGTGGGCATATCTGGTTGCTTCCTAATGGTGCTATTTAGCTTTTCCTCTATATCTTGTATCTTTTTTCTCTCAGCTCTCTGTATCTTGTATTTAAATAAGTGTATAATTTTAAATCTAGCTAAAATATAACCTCAATCTTTTAAACAGATCAGATGGTAACTATAAATATTGAATGATTTTAATTCTTATTTTCCTTTTTGTTCAAAGAGTGGAGAAGAGGGTGCTTGGGTGGCTCAATGAGTTAAAGCCTCTGCCTTCAGCTCAGGTCATGATCTCAGGGTTCTGGGATCGAGGCTGCTCTGGGCTCTCTGCTCAGCAGGGAACCTGTTTCCTCTGCT
The DNA here is from genome assembly GCA_004023965.1 of Spilogale gracilis. Classification (NCBI taxonomy): domain Eukaryota; kingdom Metazoa; phylum Chordata; class Mammalia; order Carnivora; family Mephitidae; genus Spilogale; species Spilogale gracilis. The sequence continues at coordinate 147,242 of PITA01002879.1, forward strand.
CTCTCTGCCCATTTGTGATCTCTCTGTAAAATAAATAAATAGAAATCTTAAAAAATAAAAAGACTGGATGGGCGCCTGGGTGGCTCAGTGGGTTAAAGCCTCTGCGTTCGGCTCAGGTCATGATCTCAGGGTCCTGGGATCGAGTCCCACATCGGGCTCTCTGCTCAGCAGGGAGCCTGCTTCCTCCTCTCTCTCTGCCTGCCTCTCTGCCTACTTCTAATCTCTCTCTGTGTCAAGTAAATAAATAAAATCTTAAAAAAAAAAAAAAGACTGGAGAAGAAAGATATGTTTTCATGAATTATCTATGTATGAATTTCTGAGTTTAGGGTACATTAATAAAAAGAGGAGGGGTGCCTGGGTGATTCAGTCGTTAGGTGTTTGCCTTCAGTTCAGGTCATGATACCAGGGTCCTGGGATTGAGCCTCGCATCCAGCTCCTTGCTCAGCGGGAAGCCTGCTACTCCCTTTCCGACTCCCCCTGCTTGTATTCCCTCTCTCTGTCAAACATATAAATAAAAAAATCTTTAAAAAAAAAAATAAAAAGAGGAAATACAAATTCATTTATGCCCACAAATATTACTGTCTTTAGTTACAGATAATCTACTTGAGGGTAAATTCAAGTTATCCTTAGGGTTTTCTTTTATTTTTTGTTTGTTTTTTTTAAATATTTTATTTATTTATTTGACAGAGAGAAACACAGCCAGAGAGGGAACACAAGCAAGGGGAGTGGGAGAGGGAGAAGCAGGCTTCCCACTGGGCAGGAAGCCCGATGTGGGGCTCGATCCCGGGTCTCTGGGATCATGACCTGAGCCGAACGCAGTCGCTTAAACAACTGAGCCACCAAGGCACCTCTAGGGTTTTCTTTACAAATATTTAACAAATAACAAAATATTTAATATTTTCTTTAAAAATAAAACAATGTGAACTCGGTGCAGTGCTCATTTACATTCCTTACCTTGCAATAATGTGACTATAATTGATCAAAATAGAAAGTTTTAATTATAAGAATTGTCTTAAAATTTACATTACCGTATATTTCAGTTTTGGGAAATGGATAATATTGCTTAGTATAAAATGTTTTAATTACTATTTTTTGGTACATTGATTACAGTTGACATACAATGTTACTGTTAATTTCAGGCGTATGTTAGTTTCATTGATTTGATGTCTGTATATTGAGCTCTGCTAACCCACAAATGTAGCTATCATCAGTCACCATATAATGCTCTTAGAATGCCACTGACTGTATTTCTTATGCTGTACCTTTTATCCTGGTGAGTTATTCATTCCCAATTGGGAAGCCTCTATCTCCTATTCCCTTTCATAAATTTGCCCATTCCTCCAACACCCTCCCTTCTTGCAACCTGTTCTCTGTATTTATGGGTCTGCTTTTGTTTTGTTTTTGCTTGTTTTTTCATGCGTTTTGTTTTTTAGATTCCACATTTAAGTGAAATCATAATCGTATTTGTCTTTTCCTGTCTGTACTTCACTTAGCATAATATACTCTGGGTACATCCAAGTTATTGCACATGGCAAGAGCTCATTGTTTTTTTATGGCCAAATTGTGTGTGTGTGTGTGTGTGTGTGTGTGTGTGTGTGTGTGTGTAAGAAATATACCACATCCTCTTTATCTGTTCATCTGTTGATGGACACTTAGGTTGCTTCCGTATCCTGGCAGTTGTAAAGCTGCAGTATACATAGGAGTACATAATCTCTTCAAATTAGTGTTTGTTTTCTTTGCGTAAATACCCAGAAGTGGAATTAGTACGTCATACTGTATTTCTGTTTTCAATTTCTTGAAGGACTTTTCTACTGATTTTCACAGTGACTGTACCAGTTTATATTCTCGTTGACAGTACATGAGGGTTCCTTTTATTTTGCACCCACACCAACAATTTATTATTTCTTGTCTTTTTGATTCTAGCCATTTGGACAGGTGTTAAGGTGATATGTCATTGTGGTTTTGATTTGCATTTCCCTGATGGTTAGTGTTGTTGAGCTTCTTTTCATGTGTCTCTTGGCCATCTGTATATCTTATTTGGGAAAAAATATTTATTCAGGTCATCTGCCCATTTTAAACCAAATTATTTGTTTTTTTTGGTGTAGAGTTGTATAAGTGCATTAAATATTTGGGGTATTAAAAAGCTTTTTGTTTTGGTGTAGTCCCCGTAGTTTATTGTTGCTTTTGTTCCCCATGCTGGAGGAGACCTATCTAGCAATATGCTGCAAAGGCCCTTGTCAAAGACATTACTGACTGTGTTTTCTTCTAAGATTTTATGTTTTAATGATTAATGAAGAAAACCAGTTCCTTAAAGGCTTGGCTTTTTTGGCATATATGTATTTGCATTCTACTGCTTCTTATTTTTCTTTGTAATTGGGAAAGTGCTGATAGATTGTGTCACACTAGATCTTAGGATGCAGGTGTCCATCGCAAACTGCAAAAAGATGGAAATATGAATATATGTATCTAAAACATACAAAGTGTGAACCTTGAGGGTTTTATTTCTAAAAATCCCATTGGTGATTTTATATATGGAATTTGACTTTGTGAGAAAAACAGGTTTGGGCAACTAAAATTGCAAACAAACACAGGTCATTATATCATTTTATGGTTTTTATCCCAGAAAAATGAAGAAAACTCTAGACAAGTAATTAATGAAGATTTTACACATTTCTAATTGGGTGAACATCATTCAGTTAATTTCTGTTTATTTTACTTATTTATTTATTGTTTACTTTATTTCTGATTACTAAAAACATTTCAAGGCTCCCTCCCCAAAGTTTCAGTGAAGTGACCATATTCGTTTTGCCTCAGGCAAATTAAGTGGTTCAGGTCTTCTTCATTCAGCTGTTTACTGCCTTTCTGATTTTTATGACTCAAAAGTAGTTGATGACAACTTTTGTCCCATTATGGGCCCAGAGACAGAGTTACATGTGTGAGCAAGGAAGAGACTTGGAAGATACTCACTTATTCAATGGTTATTTCTGATTTACTGTGCTTTTCAAAACTCAGGGAAGGAGCATAGCTGAGTCCTCTGACTTAAGTCAAAATATCCTGTCCAAATCTACATTCCCTTCCACATCGGATATAGGAGTCTTATTTCTAAGGGCTGGTTTTAATATTCTTTCCTAAGCCTGAATTTCAAAAACCTCAGCACCTGTTTGGTTATCTATTTTTTTCATACGTATTTTTAAATGATTTTTAGGTACTTCATTTTCTAAGCATGCCTTACTTAAATAACTGAATTTGAATCTCTTTATTGAGATGAAGCAATCAGAAGTGAATCTG